>JAGFZM010003579.1:0-13762 GCA_017657215.1 Limnothrissa miodon
ATTTTGGAGCTCCATCTCAAAAAAGGTGTGAGCAAAAGCACGTAAGTAGACGACCGCCGCATTCGATGGAGGATGTTAAAAAACATGTTATGGACGATGGGTTTGCAAATTTGCAGTCTAATGACAAAATAAATAAGATGTTGCTATCACTAGGCTAAAGCGGAGAGACCTGTTGACTACATGTTAGCGGCGCTTAGCCCAGACGTCATGTACATGAAGGCATAGACACCATGGTAACCAGAGCTATACAAAACCGTGCTCGACGACATGTCAACCCACAGTTTTTAAAACAAGCTTTGTGAAAGATTTGCTAGTTGTTGACCGTTGTAATTGTTGTAAAATACACTGAATCATTGTAAATAAAGAACATATTGCATTTTAAATCATTTTACCGTCGTTTTTGAAAATGACGTCAAAGGTAAGAGACAACTCCATGTAGTCCTTAATTTTTCACTGTTGGCAGAGGGATAGCAACATTCATTTATCATCGTTACAATGCGTCTAAAAAACACACCCAGACTGTGTTTCTACATATTTTTTTGATGAAAAACTAACGTCTAGGTCCTCGTAGGTCAGACACTGCCATATTTGTTTTATATGTTGCTTTGTTATTTGAGCCATTCACTTTCCCATAAGGGTTTTGGCTTAGGAATCGGAAGTAGGAAAATGCTAACCCGTTGTGCGGCAACTGGACAGGAGATATGATCCTTCCATAATTTTTTCAGGAATGTTGAAATCCCAAAGCTGTACACTGAGACTAATAAGGTTATTGACACCCTACTCAAATGTCAGCCTTTCTTTGCATGCACCACTGACCTCTGGACAAGCAGGGCAGTTGATTCATAAATGGCTATAACAGAGCAGTACATATCTGAAACCTGGGAAATGCACTCTTGGTGCTTAAGATGTTCACCTTTGTATTTAGACCATAGTGCAGACAGTCTCAGTGAGGCCTTCGAGGAGGTTATTGAGGTGAAATGGGGACTGGACCTTTCAAAAATGGCTGGGATTAGTACTGACAATGCATCTAACAATAAGAAGGCATTTGCAAACTACAATTGGATACCGTGTTTTGGCCATAACCTTCATCTGGCCGTAGGCAATGCTTTAGACCTGGACAGAGTGTCGAAATGCTTATCTCGACTCCGGACAACAGTGTCTGCTTTTTCAGATCAAGCAAAATGCAAAAGAGCCTGGAGAAGAAGCAGGAGAGCTTAGGGTTGCCTGAGTTAAAGCTCATCCATGACGAGCCTACGCGGTGGAAGTCCACCTATGAAATGGTGGAGAGATTCTGTGAACAGCAACAGTGCTGTTTTGGCAGAAAATAGGAGGAAATGGCATCTGATGCCAAAAGACACTGATATGGCCACCTTAGAAATCATTAGAGGGGTCCTTGAGACAATAAGCAGCCTCACAGATGCATTGAGAGGAGAAAAGGTGCCCACATTGTCTTCTGTGCTGTCTGACGTTTTGTACATTTGTCCACCATAATTAATGTACCGTGTAGTGACATGTTTAGTTTTGTTTAAAATAAAAATGAGTAAAATAAAAATACTAATTTTAATATGTAAGTCAGTCATCAATGTGTTCACTATTCAAACATTGATACTGATTGTACAGATAACCAATACTAGCTCTATAGAATTAATTTATTAGGTAATTTGCTGATACAGCAGGGAAGGAGCAAACTGCTGAAAATTAAGCCATAGTGAATAGACCATTATTTATCTCTTTTAACTGTGGTATCGGTCCAGTATCAAGGTATTTCTTGCAGGTATCGTATTGAAGTCAAAATTTTGGTTAGTGACAACACTAGTCCCTGGACAAAAGGAAATCACCCTTTTTAAGCTCAAATGTAGAGGTGAAGCCAAGGGACAAAAAGGAACTTACCAAACCTGTCTACATCTGCCCTGTGACTCAAATCACTCCTATCTGTCCTATTAACAGGGCCCTGAGGCTGTGGAAACAGCCAAAAGGCCCAGGCCTTTTTTTTAAACAAAATCTGTGGATTACCAAGACTCACAAAACTCACAAAAACAAATGGACTTCAAGGTTGTTGGCTTTTGTTCAACTTTTTTGTGACTTGTTAGTGGACCATACATAAAGAGAAAACTCACAAAATTTTCTATGGTTCTGGAGTTGTGGCCCCTTACATTTTGGGGCAAAGTATTCCTTTATGTCCATTTTGTTCCCAAATTTTCCCAGTTTTCCTTTGTTAACAAATTTAGCATTTCTACCCACACTGACCCTTAAACTTTGACCCTGTCACTCGGCTCCAACATATGTTGAACGGCGCCTTAAGTTGCAACTGAGCGTACCAGTTTCGTTTCCGTAACCCTTTCACAGATTGAGTTTGGCCATGGAAGGTTTCTGCGACACGCTGCGTCTATCCCGAAGCCCCAAAACGGGCTCGCTGGTGTTGAATGGGAAAAAGCAGCTCTTAAGACAGCCTTTCACCCACCATGTCCAACACCATCCTGGCTTTGGAAGTCAAACGGAGTAATAAAGTCACAGGAGGAATTTGAGGGGAAATTGACTGCTTGGGCTCATACTAGTCCCAGACCACTACGCATGTGACAAGTTTGGCCCGTCAAACTTTGGAGTGAGTGTTTCCTCTATGTCCCTTTTGTTCCCAAATGTTATAATTCATCCCCCCTCACCTACCCCATTTGGCAGAATTGTTCCCAAATGGCCCTTCCCAAAGGTGTCCTTTTATTCCCATTTGGTCTGGGGTTGGGCAATTTGGGAACTATCGGGACATTTCGGTCACTGGACTGCGCCCCCTTGAATGTCCCACATAGTTCCAGAGTGTCCTGTTCCAGAAAAATGCTAAATTGTTCCCAATTGTCCTCCATCTGGTGGTGCATAGTGGAACTGGGCAGTTTGGGAACATCTGTCTCAAATTGTACAAATGTTTCATTCGCCCAAAAAGTTGGTATGGGTAATGGAGCGCTTCCCAAGTGTACCGTCCTTTCCCTAAGGTGGGTGTGTAGTGGGGGGTGGGGGGGTCTCTCAGTCGAACGTCAACACTTGGAATGCCGCATTTTAGGCATGTATTTTGCTGAACAAACTTAAAAACAACCCATAGAAATGGGGAGAGTGATTGCACAGTCGGATCTTAGAACAACTCTATCACGACATCCTGACACAGCCAGTGAAACACTAGTAAGTGCACAGGCACAGGACAAACTATTCTGCCTCTCTTTCGCTTTCAGCAAGCTATCCCTCTTTTCCGGAGGCGATGATAAGCTGCCGTGTCTCTCCGCTTCAAGTCTAATAAGAATCTAAGACAAAGAGCCAAGTGTAGCAGTCATACTGTTCTCTTTCGTTTTGAAGCCGAAACATACGAATGGATGATGCCTATCATCTCCTACTTTTTCTGAAGTCAACTTAACCAACCCTTTGAAAAAAGGGCAGTAAGTGCTCTGACGCGCGCAGGCAACTACTTAGACAGCCCTGCGTGACGTCAGGAAGTCTATATCTTGACTGCGCTTACGCTTCAGGTCGTCTTTGCCTCTTTCACCTCGCCTACTGCGTGTGTTTCTGAGTCACTCCGTTTGCTCCGTCTCCGACCGCCATGCTATCTGCTTCATCTGCTTGGGGAGCGAGCATGCTATTCTCACATTTTCTCAGCCCGAGCTCTGCTCCGCCTGCGATCGCCAACAGAGCAGCGTTCTTCGTGGGCACCACCAGTAGTCCAGGGGCCCAGTCCAGTACCCCCGTTGGCTCTGGTCTTCTCCCTCCTTGCCATTTTGCCAAGCGTTCCCCGGCGTCTCCGCATCCGGTTGGTCCTCTCGGCTCATCTTCTGTGGCTACACTCCCTTCGGCTAGCTCCTTAGCAGCTAGCCAGCTAGTTGCGGCCCACCTAGCTAGCCCTTCGGCTAGCTCCATTGGGGCTGCCTTTGCCCGTGCGGCTGAATCGCCGCCTCACTTCGATTACCCTGAGGAACCAATTATCGAGGCCGTCAACGAAGATGAGATTGCTTCGTTCCTGTCATCCCAGGCGAAGGGCCTCGCCACCGTTGAGTCCACGCCACTTGTCCAGAAGACTCACGCCACTCAGCTAGCTAGCGAGCTAGCTTCTGTGGCTACACAGGCGGCTAGCAGGCTAGGCCTGCCCTTGCCTCAGCGTTGTTCGGAGGGGCGTTTCGACCCCTTCTCCGGTGCGCTACCCTCCCCGGATGCCTCCCTCTGCCTGCACACTCCACTGTCATGGCCGATGTCCAGGCCGCCTGGGAGGCCCCCTTCGCCGCCATTGCTCCCCTCCAGGAGCATGCGGCTTTCTACGCCATTGAGAGAGCGAGCGCCATTGGCCTTATGCGTCTCCTGCGCGTTGAGGACGCGGTTGCTGGATGCTTAGCGCCCTCGTCTGCCACCACGTGGACTTCACCTCCCGAGCTCCCCTCAAAGCCGTGACAGCGCATGGAGCGGCTCGTCGGGAAAGCGTTCATCTGCACTGGCCAGGCGGTCAGGGCAATGAACACCGCTTTCCTTCTGTCGTCTCTGTCTGAGGAACTGTGACTACCGCAGAACTCACGACTCTTGCGTCATCCAGCCCACTCGCCTCTGAGCGATGGGCGTGTGACGCGTCAGAGGAGGTCGCGGTCGAGGAGTGCTCTGCAACCTCCCTCGCCATACTCGCTGTCTCAGTTAGTCGTTTTATCGCAGAGGTGCGGGCAGAACTGTCCGCTCAGTCGGGCGCTGCTGCCTGCACGCGAACGAGGGACCACCTCTCCTCGCTCAGTGGAGATGTCGCTAACGCGCGCTCCAGGTCGGCTGCCCCACGGGTGAAGCGAGTTAGCGACCTGACTGCTCTATCAGTCAGTCCTGATTGTCTTGAATTCGCGCAGGGGGACGCGCGGGTCACGCTGCAACCAAATCCCTTTTCTCGCCCTAAAGCGCTGTCCACTGACCCTCGTTCGAGGGTCATCGAGCTCTCGTCACTCTGTGTCCAGTCAGAGCGTTTCGTGCCTACCTGACACGTACTCAGAACATCAGAAAGACGAATCAACTGTTCGTCTGCCATGGTGAGCGTGCCAAGGGTCAGGCCTTGTCTACCCAACGCATGTCTCCTGTGGAGTGCCGGCCTCCTGGGCCTTCTGAAAAGGCGTCCCTATGCAGGATATCTGCCGAGTTTCTACGCATTGGACGTCACCAGGCCGGGCGTGGCAGAGTGTGTTCTCTCTGGGCCCGGCGGCGGTCCCGTGGGTCTTTCCACCTCGGGCCCCTGACCTTGAGGCTTGGTTGTATCGATCCAACGTTACGGATACTAATGCATCCTCGGTTCTCTGAGTGAGAAGCCGAAACGTACGCTTCGGGCCTCAAGTCACCAACACTGGCGAGCTTGGCAAAGAGGACCTGAAGCGTAAGCGCAGTCAAGATATAGACTTCCTGACGTCACGCAGGGCTGTCTAAGTCGTTGCCTGCGCACGTCAGAGCGCTTACTGCCCTTTTTTCAAAGGTTGGTCAAAGTTGACTTCAGAAAAAGTAGGAGATGATAGGCACCATCCATTCGTACGTTTCGGCTTCACACTCAGAGAACCGAGGATACGTTAGTATCCGTAACGTTTTCGGATCTCCTCCCCCGGAAGCCCTAGATAGCTGCAAGCCTTTTTTTCTGAGCAACAACAAAGATGAGGCCCTGTCATTGTTTGTCTCCGACAACTCCGACCATGTTGAACGAGAGGTAAGTTGATGGTCCGGAGCACCCGCCATGGAACTCCGACCATGTGAGGTAGCTCAGCTAGGGCTAGCTAGCTTCATTGTCTCTCTCCAGCAACGTGGCTAAGCAGCAACGGTCACTTGACTGCCAGCCTGGGCCAATATAGATCGGGTTTTACAAACCGTGAGTCGTGTTCTCAAGAATGCATCTGATAAATGCTTAAATGTCAACATCTTACACTAAGATGTAAACCAATGTTTAATGTCAATACTTCGTTAGTGTGTGCTCTAGCTTCCTGTTCTGTGTGGCTCCTGCCCCCAGACGGGCCTGCTATCTTGTGTGCCTTTGTTACGACCCAGAGGGGCACAGGGAAAACTATACAAGGCTAAACCTAGCCTACGCTCGTGTCTAAGGAATTAATAAACCCTGCACTCCTAAGGCCCTAACGTTTATGTATGTTTGTTTGACGTGAAGATCTAAGCATGTGCTATGCTAGGTGTGTGTGTGTGTGTCCCAGGGAGAAAGGCTTACCTGGACTGGGCGAACACAAGCAAGGCACCTTAGCCGGATAGCCCAAGTGATAGCGTATGTGAAGTTCAATGTGAAGGCAGATGGTCACAGATCCTTCAAAGACAGGTGCAGCGGGGAAAGCTAGCGTGGAGGAGCTCCAAAAAACCCAACCCGCTACTGCGAGTGTAGAGACCCGGAATATAGTTTTCCCCTCTCTTGAATTCTTCTCTACTTAAACCGCATGCCTCATTTGGCAGCCAGCTCCCCCTGGGGGTGTGAGAGGTGAACTACGTGTAACTCCTACACTACAGTCTATACTAGCCTATCATAACAGTCCTCCCCCCATCAAACAAAAAAAAATCTTTTTTTTTTTTACTCTTTTTTAACTTTTCTATTATATACATTTTCCCCTTTGATTATATTTTCATTAAAACTCACAGGTCAGTTTCCTACCTATAACTGAGCCAAAGTAAAACAAACAAGTCAAGGTTAAGTATACAAAATCCTGAACACCGGTGGCTCAAAGGACCAATTGTCAAATCCATGTGTCTAATCAGTCACCATTCTCAGGTATCTGAACAACAGTAAACCTTATAACATGCTAGGCCCTGGACAGGGTATGAGCAATCACATTATCTCGCCCAGCGACATGCCGAACCACCAGATTGTATGGCTGAAGTATAAGATTCCATCTAAAAACTCTTGCATTCGAGGTCTTGAATTTTGCAATAAAAGTCAATGGGTTATGATCCGTAAGGACCAACACCTCCCCACCAGAGGAAACATATATCTCAAAATGGCGTACCGCCAACACAAGTGCTAACACCTCCTTTTCTATGGTGGAGTAAGCCCTCTGTTGCTTGTTTAGTTTCCTTGAGAAATATGCTACTGGTTGATCATACCCGTGATCCTCAGCCTGCAGCAATACGGCACCAATCCCCACATCACAAGCGTCCACAGCAAGCTTGAATGGAGCGTCAAAATTAGGCGCCCTTTAGAAAGGCTCACAGGACAGGACAGCCATCAACTGGTCAAACGCAGATTGGCAAGACGGAGACCAGGTGAACTTCACACATTTCCTTAAAAGACCTGTAAGAGGCTCAGTGATTGTGGCAAAGTTTTTGACAAAACAGCGATAGAAGCCACACATTCCCAGCAGCCTCATGAGTTCACAGCGCGTTCTTGGGACGGCCAAATTCAAAATCGCCTGAATCTTGGCATGACGAGGAAACATTAAGCCCTGGCCCACCTGATGGCCTAAGTAGGTTACCTGCCCCCTACCAATCTCACATTTTGGCAAGTTCACCACCAAACGGGCATGCTGGAGTCGCTCAAACAGTGCACTCAAGTGACCCCTATGCTGATGCCACGTATCACTAAAACAAACAAGATCATCAATATATGTCACAACGTTACACAGCGCTGATATTACTGTTTTCATCACCCTTTGCAAAGAAACCAGGTTTTGGTACAACCCACCAGGTGTAACAAAAGCAGAAACCTGCCTCTAGGAGTCAGTGGCACCTGCCAGTAGCCCTTTAATAAGTCAAGTTTTGATACATAGTTGGCTCTACCGATTCTATCGATACAGTTTTCAAGACGCGGGATAGGAAAAGTGTCTGTTCGAGTGACTTGATTAACTTTATGGTAATCAATACAGAATCGCATTGACCCATCAGGCTTACGAACAAGTACCACTGAACTGAACTCCACTCACTGTTGCTCGGTTGCACAATGCCTAGCTGCAACATATATTCCAGCTCTTCACTAACTTTTTTAAGTTCGACCGGACCCAAACGATAGGGCTGCTGCTTAATAGGGAGAGCATCCCCAGTATCCACATCATGCACAGCCATATTTGTATAGCCAGGGGTGTCCCGAAATCAGAGCCACTTAAATGGCTAAAACTCTCATCCAGATGCTTGAGTGCTTCAGAGTTGCTGACATGAATGCTGATGGGTTCTACGGCCTCTGTGCCATCAACCTCATCACAAGCAGCAACACAAAACACTAAAACCCCCTACCCCCCTTCATGGGCATAAGAACCAAGACACGGTCACCTGGTTTAAAAGTCCTATCAACTGCTCTCCTGTCATACTGTACTTTCATATGGTCCTGGGAACTCCTGAGGTTATTGCGGGCTACCTCACAGGCATTAGACAATCGGTCACGAAATGTAGCTACATACTGCAAGATGTTACCCTCTACAGGCCGTTCCACCAGGCACTCTTTCACTACTTTCAAAGGCCCTCTAACTTTGTGACCAAAGACGAGTTCAAAGGGGGTAAACCCTGTGGACTCCCTAACAGAGTCACAGAGAGCAAACAGCAGAAATGGGAGACCCACATTCCAATCCCCAGGAACGTCTTCAACGCCCCCTTAAGAGTCTGATGATATCTCTCTAGCGCCCCCCGTGACTGAGGATGGTACGCCGACGAAGTTATCTGCCGAATGCCAAGCTCAGACATGACGTCTTGGAACACGTTTGATACAAAATTCGTACCCCAATCAGACTGAATCTGTTTCGGCAAGCCAAAATCGGAAAATAAATTAATCAGTGCATCAAGCACAGGTTTGGCTTTGATATTTCTTAAAGGCACTGCCTCAAGAAAGCGGGTAGTCATATCCATCATGGTTAAAAGACATTCCCTACCTTTCTTGGTCTTAGGCCAACACAGTCCACTAGCACCCGTGTAAAAGGCTCCTCTGTGACAGGAAGTGGGCGTAAAGGTGCAGGAGGAATTTTGTGATTAGGTTTCCCCAGTAACTGTCAAGAATGACAAGAACGACAGAACTGTACAACCTCCTTATGCATATGAGGCCAGTAAAAGTGCTGCAAAATCTTGGCCTGAGTTTTGCGAATGACCAGCCGTTGGGGCCTCGTGGGCCAAATGCAAAATCTCTGCCTGGAAACTCTTAGGCAGCACCTCCTGCTCGACCACATTCCAGACTTCTGTGGTTGGACAGTCTGCAGGCCTCCACTTGCCCCTCACGGAGGTAAAAACCCTCCGCCAAATCGCGGATCTCTTCCGAGCTCACGGCGGCCAATCTGATAGAAGATAATGAGAGATCTGTTTTCTGACCCTCAATCAATGCCTCTCTGCTATACTGCTGAGCATCAGGGAGCTCACTCAGTGTTGCAAAGAATGTATCTGACAGATCTATGTCTTCCTTCTCAGTCTGTGGCCTCTCCACCTTCTTAGCAGACTGAAAGCGAGTGACTACACATGCTGAAAACACATTTGGACATTGCTTTTCTAAAGCTACAGTTTCCCCTGACTCACAAGTTGTGCAAACAATTGGAGACACGCTCACTAAAGTACCCGCCAGGTCATTTTCCAAGAAGGAAACTTACGCCATCAATTGGCAAAGACGCCACTAAGCCCACAGTGACATAACCAGTAACAAGCGCAGAACGCAAAAACACTTTATGTAAAGGCACTGCACCATACTCACCACCAAGGCCCTTCAGTAGGACCGAAGCGTTCAAGGAAGTTTTATTAGATGGAGCCATCATCCCTGTTAACAGGAGAGACTGCACTGCTCCAGTGTCACGCAACACAGTTATTGGAACCTGTGGCTCGGTTTCAGAAGTAGAGACCGTGCCCTGTGATGTAAAAGCTTCATACCCCCCTTTGACTGCGACAACAGATTTTTCCACAGCCAAGGGTTCAGAGGTTGGGACTCCAGTGGTGACTACACAACCTACTGGCTGCTCCGTATTTGGTGACAGGCCTCTCTTGGCCAGCCACTGCTTACAAGACCTGGCTTATTACAAAAATGGCAAATAATCTCTGATTTAGGCCTAAATTACCTACTGATGAAGTCAGACCTAACATTAGATTTACTCCTAGTTGACTTAGGTGCATCCACCTCTTTGTTTGTTTCTAGCATTTGCTTTCTGCCCCAGACGATTGAGAATGTTTAGTTCTCCAGGGCTCTTGATGTACGAGAACATAATTATCCGCCATTTCCGCGGCTCTCCGAGCCTCATTCACCTGGTGCTGAGTCAGTTGCAGCTCAATATGTCTTGGCACGCTACATTTAAACTGTTCAACAAGTAACAACCGTTTCAAGTCCTGAAACGTGTTTACCTCACAAGCCCGAAGCCATCAGGAGGTGGCAGTGTTCGTCTCCAATGTAAAACTACTTTTCTAGTGAGTCACACATTAGCACTGCTTCACCAGTGACTGTACTACATATGGCTACAGACTTGGTCATGAGCTGCCCTGCTGTACACCCACACACATACACACAAAAATATGTAAATAAATAAATAAAATAAACAGAAAAGCTTGCAGCACTCGCAGTGTTCTCTTGAACTCAGCTTGTCTGTGTGTACTCCGGTGCCCCAGCAAGGAGTCGAGACTACTCGCTTTGATGCCGGTACAGGCGGGAAGAACACAGGCCCCTGGCTGTCACGCGCATCATGCCGCCATACCTTTACCTGTTTTCCCCGCATGTGAACATGACCCCCCCTTTTGGGAGCCGTGGCCGTGTCGCCATGCCTTTAGGTGTTAAACCCCCTCTTGTGAGCTTACCCCACCCCCCACTCACCACTGCCTGTTGCCATCTACCCACTGGATACTGGTACAGGCTTGGCGAGTGCCCGCAGTGTTCTATCAAACTCGGTTTGTCTGTGTGCACATCAGTGCCCTAGCTCTGAGTTCAAGATAGCAGGCTGCGAGGCTGGGTCATGTGGAGAACATGCCGAAGAACACTGGCCCCTCCCTGGCTGTCACGGACACCTTGCCGCCATGCCTTTACGTGTTTCCCCGTCATATGAGCGTACCCACCCAATCACCCCTTCACGCATCATAGCCGTTGCCATGTACCCGCTGGGCATGTGTTCTCTCAAACTCGGCTTGTCTGTGTACACTCTGGTCCAGTTAGAGACGGCATGCTGCGAGGCGGGACGTGGGAAAGAACACAGGCTGTTACTTACAATATGCTGCCATGCCTTAATGTTTTTTCTCTTCCTGGCTGACTCGATGCCTCATGCCCTGGTGCCAGTCTTTTCTCTCCTCTGTCCCTGCTGCATTTGGTGCCATGTAGGGTTAGGTTTACACTAGATGTGTCGCTGTCGATGAAAATGTACATATTTCTTAGAATTTTGTGTGAAAAAAAAATAAGTAAATTAAGTTGTAATGTAAATGTGAAGTTTTGGACCTTTTGCTAACTGATTTGTGGTTATAAGGACCCCTACTGGTCATGTGATGGGTTCAACGAGTGGCAGGGAGGATGTACGTTTGTCTTTCCGAACCTTGGAGCTAGAGGAGTTAGATGAAGAATTTCAGCTTAAAGTTTAGCAGCTCCTAAATTTCTGGTCAGAGGGCGAACACGGTATGAATATTGTGTATTTTCTGTTTATTCATGTGTAATTTTATTTTCATGGACATTTAAGAACCACCACATATTTAAAAGGGTGAACTAAATTGTATTTAAATGTAATATTTGTTTCATTTTAGTTTTTCACTGTGTTTGGATGTGTTGTCAACATCAAGATAGTAAACTCCGTCAAAAATCAGTTGAAGTGTGGTTTTATCTGACCTGAATAAAATGTGGGGAGCAGCTATAAGATGGTTTTCAGTCTCTTTTCACCAGCTCAGGCTGTTTCTAGGATGATGTTGCATGTGCGCAAATGAACTGAGTTAGTCGGTCAATTTGGCAATCACGCCCTAAAGTTTGTAGGGGTGCTGCCTGTTGGATCCACCTTCTGGACCAAGGTCTCTCCCCTGATAGCCATTGGCTCATCACGGACTTGTGTACTTGCAAGTTCAAACTTGTGAAGTCAAATAATTAAATAATTTACATTCAGGTTTTCGGAGGCTGCTGAATAGCTGTGACGGTTAAATTTGTTGCAGGATATAAGATGGTTGATCCAAGACGATTTAACAGTCACCATTTCTTGTCTCATTTTACAAAACATACAGCCATAAATTTCAGTACTTATTAGTTTAAGACATAAATTGTTATCATTGTGTTAGCTCCATTGTTGCGTTAGCTCCATTATTTTTTTATCAGTTGTGTTTGGGTGCAGAAATGCATTATGGGGCGGAAGTCACCATCCGATGCATCCTTGATAAAATATCTGAGAAAACATTCAGGAATTTCATGCATTCTTGAATAAATGCGAACTTTTGAATTGGAACAGTATTTTGACTGGGTTTTATGACATATCAATTTCAAGAGATGGCAAGTACAGGAAAGCACGGTTATTAAGAAACGGCTGTACACAAAATCCCCACCAGATATCCCCAAATCACGGGCCGCAACCTGACAGAAATAAACACTACAAATATGTAAGAATCCACACAAAGGCTAAATTTGATGTCACAAATAAATTTTAGTTGCCATTTACCTTAAATGGACTATTTCACTTTCCAGATCTACAGTGAACAGTTGTAGTTAAACTTGGGTTATGGTTAGCAGATACACTTTATTAATCCAGTCTATATCTATGTCTCCTGTAAGTGAGATGCTGTATGTATGTATGTATGATGTATTTGTATTTTATGCACTCTGTTCCACATGTGCCATGAGTCATTGAAGACAAATGTGTTTTTTGTTTGAAAGGAAAGATGATAGTGCCAGTAATGTTATTGGCTAGTTTATAATCCCGGTACCTGGGTAGGCGTACTGTCCTCTCAGCATTTCCCTGTAAGCTTGCATGTTCACCTCTCTCGTTTCAAATTCTGTAAAACTCCAAACCCCAGACTCCCAAAGCTCAGTCCATTTGAGATTGACCATGTGTTTATTATTGTTATTATTAATATTGTTCTTATGGTGATAATGATTATTAAAGAAATATTAATAATCTATTTGCAATATTACTAAGCAACTTAGTAACCCTCTGACTTGCAGCTTTTTAACTTTTACTCAAAGTATTTGAAGTAAGACCAGCACAAGAAAATATATTTTTCATCTCACAATCATACGCTACTTTGGTCTATATCCAGTAGATGAGTAGTGTAAAACACAATTAATGAACATCCTAAAATGTTATTGATTTGATTTATTTAATTATACAGATGTAGGAATTACAAAAAATAAAATTAATTTAACATTAAACAAAGAATATTAGCCTGGCTTCCGCGGTCTGGGCGGTCCCAGGGTAAAAGAATATGCCTATAATAAACATTTGTCTTGAAAAAGCTTCCATACTATGGTACCAGTATTGATGGATGCATTTTATTATTCAGGCAAAAAAGAAAATTGCACTTAAAAAAAACATAGAAAGTTTTATCTCTCAGCCCATAGATAAGAGGACTAAGACACCTGGGCAAGATGTTCAAGCATAAAAATAAAATATACGCCACCACCTCAGAGATCACCGGATCAAACCTAATCATGGCCAGTGACTTTCGAATGACACCCAACAGGGGTGACAAGAGATAAAGGCCAAGCTGTATCATGTGAAGGAGCACTGTTTTGTTCGCCTTACTTGCAGATGACTTCTCTGAGGTTGCTAATTTGGCCGTTATGGAGATGGCAATATATATGTAGATAATGAGAGCACTCACCATCCCAAACACAGTGCCTGTGAGGGCCTGGTGTACTATATAGGAGATCTCTGTTTGGGACACAATA
>JAGFZM010003582.1:9160-33861 GCA_017657215.1 Limnothrissa miodon
TACAGACTGTCGGTCCACTTGTAGCTCTTATGCAGGCGAAAGTCTGTTTCCTGCCCTCCGGGAATACTGTTCATTGGTCTGCTAGAAGTATAGTTAATTGGTCAAATCATGCACTATGTATCTGTCACAATCAGACACTGTCACAATCAGACACTATCTGTCACAATCATGAATTATCTCTCACAATCATAAACTATATGTCACAATCATGCATCATCTGTCACAATCATAAACTATATGTCACAATCATATGCAAAAGGAAAAACCTCTCAAATAGAGGAATTACAGAATACCTCTGCGATCTAACTTTCATGTGAAATTTTTGAGTAAATGATGCCAAATTGTTCTTGTTGATGAGACGGTAAAGCATTCAATGTTCCAAACATTGGGGTTTTACCCCGTAGCGGAAATGCGCCATAGAGATCCCTGGAACCGCCAGATGCAAATTAGTTCCGGCCTGCCCAGAAGTTCAGGATTACACAACCATGCCATTGTGATCACCTATTCACTGTTTACTGCAGAACCTGCTTGGTTGCTATGACTCCTGCTGCATGCTTGTGGTTATGATAAGGACACTGCAATGTCTCACATGTGTCATTCTTTCAAAGTAGATTTGTGATTATCCACACCTGCTGCCACAAGACCACAACATCCATCTTCTGTCGATTGGTTCTCTACCTTGACTTTATACATGTTTTTTTTTTCTTTGTGTTCATTTGAAGGAGCTTTAACTTTTTGCCCTGTTAAAAACCTTTCTTAAGTACATTTATGACCTCGTGGTACAAAATTAGCTTCAAGTGCTTCAAGTTTTAGGCTGAAGCGCTGTCCACCTATATATCCAGTCAGTATTTCCAGCTAAGTGGAGTGATGGAGCATCTCTGTCCTCTGGGCGTCAGCAGCAGACTGCCATCAGATATGGATGCCCCATTGGTCACAGCCTCTCACTCTCACTCACTGTTGACATGTTGTCAGGGGCAACACAGCCATCACAGCAATTACCATGCCCCCCTCCCCACACACACACCCCATACACACACAGACTCTGCCTACACTCAATCCTTTCCAATACAGATGTGCCCACTGCAGAGATGATGACGCACACGCACGCACAAGCACACACACACACACACCAATTCTTACCCACCCTCTAAATCCCCTCCAATACAGAGGAGCCTACTGCAGAGTCTGTTGTGGTAACAGGGATAAATATTAAATATCACGGATTATCAGATAGATTGTTCTCCACTTGGTGAAGGAACTGAAAGATCAAAGATTTTATCAGTTATATTCCCTGTAAAAAAAATTAAAGGATCAGGGCAAGGTCTAGCTCTGCTCAAGGTTCGACTTGAGTTGATTGATTGATTTATTATTTGTCTGCAGCAAAGAAGTACAGATACAAAGCCCCTCTAATCCACCTTTTTATACGTGCAAGAAATACAGTAGGTTTTTTTTAAGTGCACACAAGTGAATGTCTATCAGAGTTTAAAAATAAATGAATTAAATCGACACCTACACCTTTTGATACATAAGAAACATTAAGAATAACATGCATTATCTGGCATCTGAAATCTGGAAATATCATACATACATCCTGCATAAATAAAACTTAGCTCAGCAGTATGACCGTGTGTGTTTGTTTGTGTGTTTGTGTGTGTGTGTGCGTGTGTGTGTGAATATAATTGCCAGCCTGCATAAATAAAGGCAAACATAAGATCTGAATCTTTGCCTTTTGAATAGGAAACCATGAGAACGAAGGTTAGACATATTCCCATCCAATCTCCTCAACATTCCCATCGCATCAGTTCTTTTAGAAGTTTGGAACGAAGGTCTTGTATCAATTCCACATTTGTATTTGGAATACTGTGCTGGGTTTGAAAGACATTACAGCTTTATTTACCTCCCACCCAGGTGACACAGACCACAAAAGCTGTGATTGGTCCTCTCACTTGTTTAGTTTGTTGGTTTAGTCCAGGAGCATGGGCTAGTAGAAGCCTCTATGAGCAGTGTAAATAATTTTAAATATGTTGGATTCAGCGGCAAGACTTGTGTGAGTGACTGTACTAATAAATTCCTTAAGCCAACATGCAGCACTCAATACAGACAGAAATTTGTTTTGCTGATTACAGAACTTAAACTGGCTGCCAAAAAGCTCCTGAATACTATGTATATTTTTCCAACAATGTTTTTCTATGTTGTTCAATGTCCAAGGTTATTGAAACAGACGGTCTCTACCGTTGATTAACAACCTAATGTGTTATAATGAGTCTGTGCAATTTGCTGCCCCCAAAAAATCATTCTGTTTTGATAGCGAATTTCGCAAGAGAGAACTCGCATTGGTTTGAAAAGGCCTTCATTTGCTAGGCTCGGCTGTGTGCAATGGCACACTAGTGCCCATCTAAACAGTGTCTGGTGGACTGTAACACACATAAGGACACACTCGACGCACATCCAATGCAGAACCATGAAGCAAGCTTTAACTGTAGAATCTAGATTCTTAAATGTGATAGGATGGTGAGATCTCTATTCTTAGACGATTGGACCACAGAGTCATTACCACAAACAGAGATAAAAGTGCCCAATGGGTCAGGTGGTACCCGTATCGGAGGCCCAGTTGACTCTGAGCTCCTGCTCTCTGAAATCCGATTGGCTGGGGGCATACCCGGTCTTCAGCCGCACGTAGGTCCGGCTCTCTTCACCAGGACATACTGCGTATGGCACATCTCTCCTCCCCTGAGCCGAGGTCTCCAGCTCGCCCTCTGGTGGCCGAGGGCAGGACTGGGGCGGCACTGGTCCTGTTTCTCCAGAGGCTCCAGGAGCAGGAGGGGGAGAGGAGGAGGAGGCGGCCCAGCCCCTGAGGTCCAGACTGGGCAGAGAGCAGTAGCCCGAGGGCCTGGGGAGCACCACGGTGTGGAGGGCAGGTGGCTGGCACATATAAGGGGGTGGTGGCTCGGTGGGCAGATATGAAGATGATGGCGGCCCTGAGGGTGGTGATGAAGGTGGCACGTGGGCATCTCTGTTGGCACTGTGAGCCACGGTGGCTGTGAGGGTACCAGGTGAGTCGGGTGAGGAGGGGGGCAGCCCCTTGCACGGGAATAGACATCTGCAGAGTTGCCACATAACCCCCACGCACCTCGGAGAGCGACGACAGAAATGACACATCTGACACGGGAGACATCAAGACCTGGGAGGAGGAGGAGGAGAAGGAGGAACTTGGGGACAAGGGACCTGACAACAACCGTCTGCAGTGGCCTTCATCAGCCCCAGGGAGCTCCAGGCCAGAATCCTTGAGGCAGAAGATATAGGGGCCATTGAAGCTCATGCCAGAGTTATCCAGTGGTGCGGTGCAATGGCGCCCCCCAGTGGTGTTGGAGGAGGAGAGGGTTGTCTGGTAGGTCTGGAGGTCGAGGGAGGCTCGATCACCGTCTTCATCGGAGGGAAACCACAGATGCTCTTTACAGGAGCTGCAAGCACACACACATGCATACACACACACACACACAGACACACAGACACATACTCTTAATCACTGAGACTGTGTGTGTGTGTGTGTGAAATGGGTGTCAACAGAATTGGTTAGTGTGCCATTAGTACCTGAGTCGAGAGCAGGTGTCCTCAGGCTCCTGTAGAACACATGTAGACACCTTCTCCTTTTCAGTGTCCTCATACAACCAGTAGGCTTTCCACTGTAGCCAGAGGGGAATACAGAAAGAAAACAGACAGTTAATTAAGGGGAATGTTCATTAACATAATGTTAGTTAGGGGTGTTTCCATACCATATAAGGTTAATGGTCCAGGTGTACAGTGCATAAGAAATGCTACCTTTGCTTTGGATAAACAAAATGGCAGCTTGATCTGAGCACACACCCCCCCCCCCACACACACACACACTGCTACACACACCCTTTACCTTAATAATTTCTGACAAGACTTTGCTTTCTGTTGGTGATGGAATTGACAACTTCCAGTCATTCATCTTCCTGCAGAGAACACAAACACACATGCACTTTCAGTGATAAACTGGAAGTGTGCTGCAGGCTATTTGGAAAGGATGAACAGGATTTTACCAATAATCTTTCTACTAGTCAATAGTAGGTCAAATGAATTGTAATTACAGTATTAGATCTACATGACTTTACAAATTGAGTGACAGACTGGTTAATTTATTGATTAATTGATGGGAAATTGTTATAGACACCTTAGGTAGAATAAACAAACAAAAGACAATTACTTTTGGCACTTGGGCAGAGTGATCACTATTATGATGAAGATGACCACAACAACCGCTGCCACAACAACATACAAGATGGTGGCCAGAGAAATGGCAGCTGCAAAGACACAAACACACACACACACACACAAACAGCTTAAGACATGAAGATAACTTTCCAATATGTCTTGACAATGAAGTCTGTGGTCTACATGTACTGGATGCGGAAGGGGCCTCATTAATTTTTCTGCAAACAGAAGCAGGTGCTCTAAAAATGTCTCCTCTTTGCATTTCCACTAAAGTAATAAACACAAGTAATAAATAAAAAAGATGAAGGCAAACATCCAGGAACTTTGTCGTCGCTATTGGGTTATCGCCTATTTTCAGGGTAAACTAACTTTCTGTTTTGACTTGCAGTTAAATAAACATTCTGTTTTGACTGGCAGTCAATGGAGTAAATGGGTGCTACTTACTTAAACATAAATAAAAAAACAACTGTACATACTGACATATTCCAAATGTCACATAGATGTCAGCAGTCTGGGGGACGATGAGTGTCGATACATAAAATCAAAAGCAAACACAGTGCCTTTTTGGTTGGATATCAGGCTGGATAAATGACCGTAAGCGCAGATTTCTTAACCTGTTATCCCATTGAGTCCTCAAGTAGGCTACTGTATTATGTAGCCTCACAGCTAACTAATATTTAGCCTTTACCTAATACTCAGTTCTTCCTATTGAAATACATTTTCAATGAGTTGTGTTTAGTTTCAGTAAGCAGTTAGTATATCGACGTCCAGACTATCATTAGGATATCTAACTACACTAGGTAGGTAAAATAGCGTCCAGGCATTACAGCATTTTTCTAACCTGTTCTGCTCACCGTTATGTTTTACTTAAATAGTCGCAATGTTAACTGTTAGTTTCGTCTGGATGTCTTTTTACATTGTTACTTTTGGTGTGTTGCGGCATCACCAGACTCTTGCTTGTTAACAAGCACATAAACCTGACCCCCTGTCACTTGCCTGTCAACAACAAGTAGCACATAAACTTGATGTCAATTATCCCACTCTGGACTCTATACCGCTTCTAAAATGAAGAATTACACATCTCTGAGCCTCACATCTTTATTACAAGCATCCTTTTAGCACATTGATAGGATGCTACCTCCATTCATTAGCAGTAAACTGTCCAGATTACAAGATAACATTTGTGACGTGACGTTGCCCTCATCTATAAGGTAAAAGATTACTATGACATCATTATGGTGTGGGTGTGGTTTACTGACTGTGAGGTGAAAGGTGACTATGACCTCATAATCTCACAGTGTAGTCAACTGGATATAAGGTAAAATATTACTATGACATCATTAGCTGTGGGTGTGGTCCACTGGATATAAGGTGAAATATTACTATGACATCATTATCTGTAGGTGTGGTCCACTGGATAGAAGGTGAAATATTACTATGACATCATTAGCTGTTGGTGTCAGTGGTCTACTAGGTACCTGGATTACCTGAGGGTGTGGTCCACTCCCGAGGGGTGGACCAGGCTGAGGGGATGCCATCATAGTACTGGTTTTCCTCGTCCACTAGTGTCTGCACCTGGGCCTCATACAAGGTGTCTGGTAGAAGCTGTTTGCCAGTGAAGCGCTGGAAGAAGGACGAGGAGGGGAGGGACAGAGTCTTCCACACACTGCTCTCCTACAGCCCAGAGGCGGGAGAGAGAAACACATACGCAGACCAGACTGTTAAGGATACTGAAGTTCAACTAACTAAACAATTATCACATTGGCCTGAATAAAAGACCCAATTTTTCTAAGAAAAATACCTCTTTCTTGGGGCCATATTATATACAGACTAGATAAGATTGCGCCAAAGCTTGTGCCAAAATGATTCAGCCACCGTCCATCACAACAATGCCACAACACTGAATAATAGAAACGTGCTCGTCAAATTAACCAACTGCTTAGACGGAGTTATGATGCCAATTTCAAAATTGTAGTAGTGAACGTGATCAGAGTAACTCAAGCTGCCACAAAGTGGGGTCACAAAGTGCAATGTTCATTGTTGGCGAACCTAGAAAGAAATTAACAATCAAAGAAAATCTTTCTGCGGACCTCACTGCGGTCATTTCCAAGAAACTGACAGGAAAATCTGTGAATATGACAGAAACAACGTTTAGATGGAATGAAAAAGGTTAATGGTAATGATACTGTGAAAGCTCTATTTAAATGTGAAAAACAAAAGCCTCTGAAATGTTTTTTTTGTTCCAACAAAAAAGGTTATTAAGTTTTCTATATAAAACAAAATATGGTTTTCAAAAAAAAAAAACGTTTTTCCCAATAATGAAACTGGAAAGGAGACCCCAATACGGTAATTAATTAACTATTCATCTAACATTTTAAACAATCAATAAATCACACTGACTTTGGGCTTGTAGCGCAGCTTGTAGCGGAGGGGCGCGTTGGCACTGACTCCGGGTCGAGCCCAACGCAGAACCAGGCCCAGATGGTCCATCTCTACACGGAACCGGAGGGGTGCTGGAGGCTGGACTGGAGAGTATCAGAACACACGTCATCAACAGAGACACATCTAACACATCTAACTAATCTGCATCTAAGCTCACCTCTGTGTTAGTAGAAGCATTCACCTGTCATTTAAGTTGAACTCACAACTACCATCACTCATGCTCAATTTAAGCTCAATGACCAACACCACTCACTCATACTTCATTTTGACCTCAACGATTAATGCCACTCACTCATACTTACTTTGGACTCAACGATTAACACCACTCACTCATACTCAATTTGGAAAAAGTGCTGTGTATATCTATAACATCTGATGAACTGCTGATGTTAACTGAGTGTAACCCACCTTAGAGTGTGGTTACTAAAGAACATACCTTCATATAAAGTATTAGAATGGTCAGAGTTTAATAAATAGATAAATAGATAAATATGAATAAATAGAAATACATAGGATTACCCCTTTTTCCTATGCTTTAGATTTATTGCAGTCTCAGAGACTTTAGTTCTGACATAGGCATCGCCTAGGTGATGAATTTGTTTACTTCCACTCTCGAGACTTTATTTTGAATCTTGACATCTTTAGATGAACACTATTTGATCTCTCTCTCTCTCTTTCTGAACAAAAATCCTTAAACTTGATATTTAACTTTTTAGACCTGAATATTTAATCAACTTTTGTTTAATTTCCTTTTCTTTTATTTTCTTGTACAATTTTGATGATTGTGAAAACAACGATACTTGAACTCCGGTGAGTGAATTAATCCACGGTTCGCTCCTGTTAGCTGCTAATGCACAGACTGTAATGGTATGAGAGAAATGCTAGCTAATCAATAAACCAATCGGACTTTATTTATTATTTTATTTGTTGTTTTAAGTACTGTTATTGTAATAATACATTGATGGGTGTTATTAGTTATAGATAAATATTTTGAATGAAAACATTTTGTATGACAGTTGAAATCCTGACGAACTCCTAAACAATGGTACATATTAATGTAAATATTAGAATGTTGGGAGATGCACGCACAGTAGCCTGTGTGTGTGTGTGTGAGTAACGTAGTTGATGCCTTACTGCCTGTCATGACATACCGCTGTAAAGCTCTCAGTATCCCACACAACACCATGCTATCCAAATAAGGGCATTTCCTTTTCTATCAGCAACCAATCATGAAACTCCAGAGTGGCATTTAAAGATAGAGCGTAATCGCATTGGTCTGTGTTACTTTCTGATAACGTGATTCATTCAGATGCCTCACGTGCATGCTTTGACACATCCAGGTTTGTTTTCCGCGGGATCTTTTGAATGAATGAATAAACTATAGGAATAAACACGATGCCACGTTTTACAAAGAGAAGGCAACAGTTGTCAATTGCAAGGGAGCTTAAAAGAAACAGGGATGCATTACCTGATGAAATGTCCTCGGGAAGTGTCAGTGCTTCTAAACGTAAGCTATCGATGGGAAACCGGGGGGGGGAGTAATGATAGCAATGAAACGCATGCCACACAGCAGTGGCTAATTGTCCATGTCGCCCGATTGAATGAGCTCCTAAATGATTTAGTTTGTCCAAATTGTGCTGGGTCAGGGCTGGCAATAGAGATAGATCCTCAAAATCATGGGTTTTGCAGCAGTCTGTTGCTGGAGTGCCGTCAATGCCAAACAGATAAGTACCGTAGAAGCGTGTACACCTCTACGCGCCTTCAGGATGAGTCCCGGAGTGA
Organism: Limnothrissa miodon; assembly: GCA_017657215.1. NCBI lineage: Eukaryota > Metazoa > Chordata > Actinopteri > Clupeiformes > Clupeidae > Limnothrissa > Limnothrissa miodon. The sequence goes on from JAGFZM010003582.1 coordinate 17,621, forward strand.
CGTCGCGTTTGACGTGAATGTGAGGATGGTCCTCTTGGCACATGAGTTAGGATTGGGTTATGCTGCGCTCAGGAAAATCAGTAAAGTGTTGGGAATCCCTGCCCTTCACCTTAAAACATATCAGAGGCACGACAGAAGAGTGACAGGTATGGACACCTTTATGTCTTGAATTTCCCCTTGGGGATCAATAAAGTCTCTCTCTCTCTCTCTCTCTCTCTCTCTCTGAAAAGTTGAAACGTTTAGAAATAGGCTAATAAACATGGTTGTTCCCACCTTGTAATATTAGGCCTCTGACATTACTGTAACATCATTTGTTGTGTATGAATGGAATAAGGATGTATTTATATTACAATAAATGCATCTAATTTATGCATTGTTGTGTTTGTCAGCTTTGTTTGTACAGTGCAGATTTCGATTGAGTGGGAAAGAAAATAAATCTTCTAATCAAATTAATATAATGGCAGGACATTGAAGTGAATTATTTTTTGATTTTATGATTGCGTTACGACAAAATGTGGACACTGGGCAGACCTAGGCCTATATTGCGCATGTGCAAAGTACACACTGGCAGGGAAGGACGGAGGGAAGAGAGAGAGGGGCGGTGGGGGTATTTAGGGGTGCCATATATGATGCATGCACCTTTTCTTTTCTAAGAGTATGCTCTCCCTCACCCTCGCGTGCACACACACACACACACCAAGTTAGAGGTCTGCCAGCTCTGCTTTTGAATTTCCCCTTAGGGATCAATAAAGTATCTATCTATCTATCTATCAATCTATCTGGTTAGATGAAAGTAGGCTGTATGTTAAGCACACAAACCATTTTTCATAGTATTAGGAATTAGTAATTATTCAGCATATCTAGCTAGCTGCCCCAGTGATTCTGCATGACCTAATCCCTGGTCCTGTATAAAAATTTTAAATTGGAAGTTCTTTTGCCCCAACTGAAAGAAATGTGTACTGTATCAATAAAACCAAACCAAATGAACAGTTACTGACCAAAAATACATTTCATTTTAGCGGCAGAAATAGAGAGAGGTTTGGCATCACTACACAGGACCAGGGAGCAGGTCAGGCAGGCGTATGCAGATGTGGCAGAGTTGTTGAGGGAGGATCCGGATGCCGTCATTAATATAAGTGTCTCTTTTGACGGCACGTGGCAGAAGAGAGGATTCACCTCTCACTATGGCATTGGCGTCTGCATTGATTTGTTTACGGGGCTAGTGATCGACTTTGAAATCCTGTCAACCTATTGCCATGGTTGCACCCTCAAGGAAGCTGCCAGGCATGAGGGAAAGATTACAGAGGAGGAGATTGAGAGCTGGAGAGAAAAGCATGACTGTGCGCAAAACTTTAAGGGCTCAAGTAAGGCTATGGAGCAGGAGGCAGCGAAGAGGATGTGGGCCAGGTCTGTGAGTCGCCACCAGCTTTGATACACACAGATGCTGTCTGATGGGGACAGTGCTGCTTTCAGGGAGGTGTTGTCCCTCAACCAATACCCTGGGCATGAGGTGACGAAGCTAGAATGCATCAACTATGCCCACAAGCGCATGGGCACAGCGCTTCGAAAATTAAGTGCAGATCGCAAACTGGGGGGGAAGGGTGCTGGGATGTTAACGGCCAAATAATGCAAGACTTTGCAGAATTATTACAGGGGGGCAATTTTAAATAATCAGGGTAATGTGGACAAAATGAAAAATGAAATATGGGCTGGTCTCCTTCACAGCATGGCAACAGATGAGGTGCCATTGCACAACAGGTGCAACCCGTCCTGGTGCTGGTACAGGAGCGCAGAGGAAAAGGGAGAAACACCAGAGAGCCACCGGCTCCATGCAGGCAACTTTTTAGCGAAGGAGGTGGGTCGGAAGCTTCTTCCGGTCTACCACAGGATGTCAAGTGACAGCCTGCTGCAGCGCATGCAGCATGGTGGCACTCAGAATGCTAATGAGTGCCTGAATTCTGTCATATGGGCTCGCTGTCCCAAAACAGTTTTTGTGGGGAAAAACAGGGTTGAGGCAGCAGCCAGTATGGCAGTTGCTACGTTCAATGAGGGGTTGCTATGGTGATGGCGCTGTACGATGGCTGCCGTTAGCCGTACCTCCACTTTATTTTTCGCCCTCTCTGGGCTTTTTATGTTTTTCTTTTTCGTATCTGGCTCTGTGCTGTAGCCTACAGGTGGCCTTGAATGTGGTTGTCGCTTTGTTTGGTTCGGCGGAGTTGGAGGAGCTTGTTGGTGTTGGACTTTTTTTTGTGTGTGTTTGCTTTGAGTGATGCGTTCCGACCGGCTGTCGTTTTCTCTGTCTGCCCTGCCATCTTTGTCTGCGGAGCTTGGAGGAGGTCAGGCGGAGACCCGTCGTGAGTGTTGGATGTGGAGGGCTGCGGAGGTTGCCTGTGGAGTGGAGGACGGGAACTCACGGGAGGCCCGTGTTGGAGGAGGGCGGCGCTGCCTGCGGATCGGCTGCTGTCCAGTGGTCTCCGACGCGATGTCATCCCCTACTTGGTGTCGCTCCTGTGTCCCGACTTCAGCTGTGAATCCACGACCTCAAAGTCATCTCAGGCTCAGCTCGCCTTCTACATGGATCCTGAGTCCTGTTTGTTTGTATGGACTATTTATGTACAGTGGCTAAATGGCAATGGCTATTTATTTTGTTTTCTTCTTTCCCTTATCCATCTTCTCTTCAATGCAATTTCACTGCATGTTTTGCGTTAGTGACTCATGTATGTGACAAATAAACTCCTTGAATCCTTGAATCCTTGAATCCTCTGCCATGTTAGCGGTGATGGATAGATTATGGCCGGAGAGTAATGTTGTGACCATCACCAACATGAGGGATACAGACATGTTGAGATTGTCTAAGGCTGACGACATTCTGTCTGCATCAGCAAAGCACCTCCAAAAGGCCAAAAGCACGGCTAAAAAGGTGAAGAGGCATCAGCAGGAGAGGGGTGAGGGGCCTACCTATGGTGCAGGCATGGACAGCTAGGCTGTAGAGAGGAACTTTATGTTCTGGGTGGACATGAAGAGTCCGGCCTGTTCCGGCTGTAACGTTTTTTAAAGTTTGTTTGTCTGTATTTGTATCTGGTGTTCTCTAGGCTACAATTGAAGGCCTTATATGGCTGTTGTTTTATGAATGATGAATTTTAATGTACTTGAGATGTTCTATACTGTCATTACTATTACTCTGAATTGTATTTGTGCTTGTCAGCAGTGCTTTCCAAAAGAAATATGTTCATTTTTACAATATGAATCTTTAAAGGCCTTTTTCACAAAACGAGTTTTCTCTTATACTCTAAGAATATAATCTCAACTTCAGTTTCACCTATATACACCAAATTTTCCAGTCTTGCACCTAGCTATATTATGAAGACATTTACAGAGGGATTTGTAAATATATTATTCCTAGCCTGATTTATAGAACATTTTATACTAAAAAACATATATTTTTACTTATTTAAAGAAGTGTCATTGTCAATTTACATTCCCCTTCTTAGAGTCGAATCTAGAACTGGCCTTAAGACTCTCTTAAACCTAAAAGCATTTCCTCTTAGTCTTTTCTAAAAGTAAAGTAAAGGGGTGCTACATGAGTATGACTCAGACTGCATGTCTGAGCAAATGTGGCAACTGTTACACTTGTGCATATTTACTACTAAATCATGGACACAAATACAGAAGTCTATGTGAGTGGGATAATGACTGTGAGAAAAAAGGAAAAGTAAATATAATGAGAGAGTGAGAGAGCAGACTCACTGTATTTCCAGGACGCAAACGTTTTTGAGATGGGTGAAGGGGTGAGCTCCACTCTCAGGTCTGTGGGGTCAGACACACGCAGGGAGCAGCTGAACTCAAGCACCTCCGGGACAGAACCAGATGACAGCACGGGGCTCGGACAACACTTCACCTCCCTAACACACACACACACACACACACACACACACACACACACAGGAAGATGGGGAGGAGAAGCGAGAAGGAAGGGATGTGAAAGAAAGAAAGAAAGAAAGAAAGAAAGAATGAATCTCATATTGTGAGATAAAAGAGGAAGAGAAAGGGCCACAGAGAGGAAGTGAATAGACCAGAAGAGACAGAGAAAGAGAGAGGGTGAGCTAAGTTATTGCTGTAAGAAGTAAAAGATAATGTTCTGAGAAGCGGTCATTATAATGGAATAAGTGACAGAGTTCGAGTGATGACGCTGACACCTGCAGATGTTTGTGTGTGTGTGTATGTGCGTGTGTGCATATTTCGGTCTGTTCAAACAACAGAGCATGAATTGATTCATACCAGATTTCTACTATAAAGGCAAACAGAACAAGACTCTCCAAATTACCCCTTGCAATCATTGATTAAAAAATAATAATAACTAGATGCCATTTCTTTGGCAGAAACTGTGTTTTGGCTGCCGTGGGCTTCCATTGAGCAAAGCCCACACTAAAAAATAGCAACAACACTGTACATCCTCTCTCCCTCTCTCTCTTCTATCTATCTATCTATCTATCTATCTACCTATCCTTCTTCGTTCTGTCATATAACTTATATGTATCTACACATACGTGCACATGTGAATGTGAAGCAGACTGGCCAAACTCATTTCCTGCTTCTGTCCATCCATGTCATAACCACCTCTGCTGAGAGTCATCCCTGCCTCCTACCGCCTGATCACACGTCACTAGCTTCCTGAATGGACTGCAACCCCTGACGAGATCCAGCTTCCATTTGGCCTTGCAAGTGAGCCCTTCTCTGTGGCACTACATAAACCCCCCAAATGTCTGTGAAGATTCTCATTCATCCAAGTTGTGGTAGTCATAGTGCTCAGTTTAAGGCAACTGCACTTCTTTTTGAGCTTAAAACACCCATTAACATTATGAAATAGTCAATGTGTGATATTGGGGTTGAATGGGTCGTTAAGATCACAGTTAAAAGGTTGCCCTGATGTTGAAGGGCAACTAGGATAAGAGAGTTCAGTAGAGAGCTGACCAGGTGTAGAGTGGCTCAAACAAAACATCATTATCATGTTACTAATGTCCTAATTAAGTAGCCATGTAAAAGGTAGAACACACACACACACACACACACACACACACACACAGTTACTGTGGTCATATCAGTCCTTACGTTTTGTTTGAAAGGTGGTAACACATTAGACTGTAGCTGAGAAACTGGGCATGCTCCCTCTTAAGATTCCAGCTACATGTTACCATGGAAACACTGTCAATCACACAGTGGAAATTGGAGGGCCCCACCTCTGGAAGAAAGCAGAATAAGTCATAAAGTAAGTCAACAAATCTAAATAAACAACAAATTAAATAAATCAACACAACAAAATAAAACTGAATAAAGAGATTTGTGTTGAATACTAATTGAATTAGTAGCCCTGGGTACCCGTCCCCCAAATACATAAATGTCAAAGAACAAGTTGAGTGTAGGGAACTCATGGTACCCGCTTCTGTCCTCCACTCCACCAGGGGGCTCCAGAGACTCCACTGCCATTGGCCAGCCCGAGCCCGCACCTTGGCGTTATACTGTCGTCCAGGCAACAAGCTTTGCCCTCTGATTTGCAGCGCAGTGCGACTGGTGTTGAGCGCCTGTGTGTGTGTGTGTGTGTGTGTGTGTGTGTGTGTGTGTGTGAGGGAGGAATAGAGAGAGAAGCTGATTGAGGGAGATAATACTGGCATACCTACCAACTGCATCTCAGTTACTAGGTTAGAACACACACAACAGCACACCACAGCAAACACACTTCGTCAGAACAGGGACACTTATCGATCTTGAATAGATTTCAGATATGGATCACACCCACATACACACGCTCACGCTCACAGAAATATACACAAATGCATACTTGCATGCACACGAAACGGGAAGTTGGGTGAACTTCGCATACTGACACTACTACATACATCTCACACCATCTCTCACACTTAAGTTTCTGTTAAAAGAAATGTTGAGAAACTTGTAAATGCCTTTCCCAGACCCACCCAGATCGTTGTACAAAACAAAAGTCAAAAGTCAGCAAGATCAAACTGCAAAATTGACCAATTAGGGCTTTAGGTGCAAGTTAGAGGCATCAGCACATCAGGGAGAGGAACCACCTTCCATAGCTTCTCATACTTCTTAATAAGAAATATTGCACCATGCCCATGACACAATATTGGCCACGATGCAATAAAAATGTTTTAAAAAGAATGAGAAGAAGCTAGTGAGTGCAATTCCATTCCTTGACAAACTTTAGTATTCAGTACCTGAAGAATGCTTGTCACTGCAGTTGAAATACAATAAGCTAATCTGAACAGTGGCGGTTGTGGTTTTTAAAAAGAGGGTTGTAGGCTATAGGGTGTACATACCGTCCAGTCCTGGCCATCAGTGCCATAAGTCACCTGGTAGTGAAGGTCAGAGGTCAAAGATGAGGAGCTGGGGAAAGGGTTCTCCCAAGTCAGCTGGTGACCTCCGATGGGCTGGGGCTCCACGGTAAGATTCTGGGGGGTCTTAAAGTGCACTAGACCGGAGAGAAGAGTGTAACTATCCATGACAGACATCTGGCCAACTAGAGTAGTTAACTAAGTTAGGTAAGTTACTAACTAAGTTAAGTTGATAACTAAACTAGGTAACCTGATAACTCAGTTTGGAAAGTTGATATAACTCATTTGGGTACTATAAGTTGCTAACTAAGTTTGCTAAGTTGATAACTACATTATGTAAGTTGCTAACTACCAGTAACCTGGTGGCATTGGCATCAACATGGCAATTAACTATGCTGGTTAAAATGAATATTCCTGTTGAACTGTTGAACATGAAGAAGTTTCTAGATCTCAAATCTGGAATGTACATGCAAATACGGTAATACATGCACATGTCCAGACATTACTGTAGAGAAGAAAAGATATTACATTGAACATTTACACCTATAAATTGATAAATTAGTACTGGTAAGACAACATCATAAACACACACAGCGTGAGAGAAAGAAAGAGGGAGAGAGAGGGAGTGAGAGAGGGGAGGAAAACATTTTCTTTATGTTGGTGTAATATGAAGCAGCCATCCATCATTTCCACTTCCAGACACATGCATGATCAAATCCATTTAAGTTCATGAGACACAAACAGTAATACATCAGACTAGGAAACTGATTACACAGCAAAGCTCCCATTTCCTCTTCATTGACACAGCCATTTTGGAAATTTGAATTTAGGCTCGAACAAGCCAACAAAGCAAAGCTTGATCTCTAGGAGTGTCCAAACTTCAAGTTTTGCCTTGGAATTTTGAATTTGGAGAACTACTTGAAAAAAGGTTTATCGCCAGCTAGTCCAAAAGAAACACAGGCATGTTCATATTACTTTGGGTGCCTCTAAACAGAGGGCATGTGTTGAGGACTGGTGTGTTAATGGAGTCATCTGGTGTGAAACAGACCAATAATGTACAAAGGTATATTGAAACATGATTGTTTAGGAGCATGTGTTCCATCACCACATGCCTTGTTTGCTACAGCGCATTAAACTTGCACAAGACGTTCGATGCTAGTGTTAGAGGCATCGTACTAATCTATTTTTAAACCCTAAACATTTATCACAGGATTTCCCCTTTGTTGCAATGGTGTGTGAGTGTGTGTGTGTGTGTGTGTGTGTGTGTGAGTGTGACGGGGGTGGGGGTGGGGTTTCTGCCTGCCTGCTTTCACTTCCTCATAAAGATATTTTCTATAGAGTTCTTCATGGCAACCACCACCCCCACATACCATCCAACCCCCCCCCCCCCTCACACACACACGCACACACACATGCACACATACAAACACACTCACACAAGAATACGTACACACACACACTCACACAGACACACAAAAACATGCAAACACACACACACATACATACACACACTCACACACACACACTCACACATAAACATGCATGTTCACACATACATATATCTCTTTGTCACACAAAAGTCCACATAGATGAGCAGTGCTTACATTGCTGGCTGAGGTTAGCTGAGAGTGTCGCGGGTGCTTTGTTCTGAGGGCTGTGGAAGGTGAGGGAGTAGTAGGCCCCTATAGTGAAGCCAATATGGCTGGCGTCATACACACAGCTCACTGCCAGCTCTCCAGCACACACACTGCTGCTGTTGCGCACTTCACATGGAGCGTAGGGTGGCCTGGGAAAGAGAGAGAGATGGAGAAAGATAATGAGACAAAGAGAGGGAGAGAAAGAAGGAGAGAAAGAGAGGGGAAGAGTAACCATGTAAGAAGAACCATGTAATTGTCTACTTATGTTGTTCTTTACTGTACATTATCCTATAAGATTGCTTTGGCAATGAAAACACGCCGATAATGTACCATTTTAATTAAACATTTTAACAACACCAGAGAAACCTAGAATTGTAATAAATAAGTAATAGGCAATACAGAAGGTATAGGTAATACTAATAAGTAATAGTGTCAACTATGTTGACTCACTTTACGTGTGTGTGTGTGTGTGTGTGTCAACAATTTCTCTGTAACTTTATGTGCCTGTGTGTGTTTTCTGTACCTTTATGTGTGTACTTGTGTGTGCGTGTGTGTGTGTGTGTGCGTGTGTATACTGACTCTTTTTAACTCACTCCCATACGCTACAGTCTGAGCCAGCTAGAGCCCACATGTGCCACATGGGTCGGAGGTGGCCTACATCTGCAGCCCCAAATGTTCACTCCTCTACGCAACATTGGTTCTGAAAGTCAATGTTTGTTCCTCAAAACTTAGTGGATGTTAGGACTGTGACTCAGACCTTCTAAAGTATTTAGCACTGGCACTGGCACTTGAACCAGCCTCATGCGTGTAGCTAGCCACCAGGAAAATCACCACATAATTCTTTCATGTTACTGTACTGAACACCTTAGCCTTGAACTGGATGCTGACTGGTTCAGTCCCTGTCCAGGAGAAAAAAATATGGCCGTGATGGAACAGCTCCCTCTGCTCTGGGACAGTGTGTATGTGATCACTTTGTGTAAGTTTGCCGTGTGTCACTAAATTACAGGTAGTATTCAAGTGTGTGTGCGTGTGTGCGTGTGTGTGTGTCTCACCTGTTCTCATATGTGAGTACCAGTGGTGTGTGTGTGTGTGAGCGCCGTATCTCTCTCCAGCTGCAAGATATGAGTGGGGTGTAATTCCTCTTGATGTCATTGTCATTGTAGTCATTGTAGCACTGCAGAGACGTGAGCGACAGGGGCTCTAAGGAAATAATGGGGGAGAACAGAACATTCACAGAATGATCTAGACACTTGAAAAAAGATCTCTGAATGTTCGTATTGGGTGCACTGTCAGAAAGTTTGTTTGGTGTAATAAACAAACAACTGCAGAGTGGCTAAACAGTAAAAGACAAAAAAAACACACAATAATAATACAAGAAGGAAATAAGAAGGCACAATGCTTAATGCAGTCTTAACTATCATTGTCATGAGATACAGTAGAGATAAAAGCCAAGAGGATCTAGCATATGCCTAGCCTTGAGGACCACATATGACATAGATGTTTTATGACACACACAAACACACATTCACACACACACACACACACACACACACACACACACACACAAGCGGTCCTCTATGTTCTCATGATAGGGAGTGGAGTTACCCAGACATTCAGTGGACCTCTCGCTCTGAACTATGGAGGGGAATTTCAGCAGGCAAATGACCCAGAGGAGGCGCATTGTGGCTGGGATCAGCTAACTGGATTAGCCCCTAGTACAGGACCTCCTCTTCTATGTTTGTCTGTGTGTGTGTGTGTGTGTTTATGACCTGTAAAGACAAAACATGTGATCAGCCAACAATGAATCAGAATCAGAATCATTGTCTATCAAGGATGCATTTAGAAGCAAATTATTAAAAACACTGACCATTTCCAGAACAATCAATAATTTCAGAATGTAATTTCACAAACAAAGAACAGACAAGAATCTGTTTTATGTGAGGAAATTAACTCTGACACAAACACGCAACGATTGGCTTATATTGTAGCTAATAGTGGTTTGTTAAACAAGGTCAAAGTCAAGAACACAGTCTTGAAAAAACTACGAAGAAGGACTTAATACTTCATCGAATTTTGATGAAACCTTGCCATTAAAACAATGCTTGGCGGGGAACGATGATCAGGAATCCTCAAAAAAAGCAGCCGTTATGAATGCTTCGTCGACTTCTAAGTGTCATGTGCTGGGCTAATGCACTGTATGTGATATTGAGTATCTCTGGGTTATGTTTTACAGCCAATGCAGGCAATGCAGTGGTTAGGCCTCTGAACATGTAATCTGTACAAAATGCACTTAGGACCACACGGAGTCTTAAATCAGGAAATATCTGGCCACTTTATCTCTATCTCATATAGTGGCACAAAAAAATAAGAGTAAATTCACACAAATTCCACACGGAGTGAAGCTATATTCTGAATATATTTTTTATTAATAAATAAATAAATAAATACATATTTTTAGTAGTTTAGCTAGTTTTGGCCATGTACTGTGGTAACTTTCCTCAAAGGTCTCCTTCCAAAATAAACTGTTTAAGACTTGATGTTCTTACATTACCATAGTTCAGCCCAAGTTGTACTTCTATGCTCAACTTCAAAATGCTCTCCTACACCTGTAGTCTGTATTCGCCTGTGATAGAAAACTGCCGGGAAAAACGAGCGAATCGGAAAAGCCGTACAAACGTACGTCAATTTGAACATTAGCTATGCAGTTAACCCGCCCTCAAGAAAACGTTAGGCTGCCTGCAGACAGACCCACTAGAGGGAGCGTCACAGTGTTGTTAGCCAATCAGAGGCGATACATTTGCATATCATTAATATTCATAAGAATCCTCTTGAGCTATCCCTGCTCTTGTTTTCACCTAACTAAAATAGCTTGAAACAAGACAACCACAGCATATTTTTTGTCGAAACCAACTCTCATGACATTATTTTAGACAAGAGACCACCACAAAATTAATGAAAATACGATGGAATGAGACCTTTAAATCTAAATTTTCAGAGCATCTGCTCACAGCAGCAAATCTTATATCTAGGCCGTACATGGAAGATCGGTTCCTTCCAATAATGTAATGCATTTGATGCGTCAGTGGTGCCACAAGTAAAAAAATGTCCTCAATGTATGGTCACATTGCAGTCATATATCAGTAAGCTATACAGTATACTGAAATCAGCCCCTAACTCTATACCACACTAGACGAATAAACCCCTAAGCCACAAGCGACTTCATTGATAAAATTCCTTCTCTTCTTGAACCCTTAATGACAGAATACACATTAGAAGGTCCTCCTCTTGGCCCTACCCAAGTTGATCAATTAACTGATAATGTTATAGATGCACTTTACACCACATTAAATTCCATCGCGCCACTTAAAAAGAAAATTAGAAAACAAGACAAAATTGCCCCATGGAATACAGCACAGACACGCTCAATGAAGCAAGCTGCACGTAAACTTGAGAGAAAATGGTATGCCACCAAACTTGAAGTGTTCCATCTTGCATGGAAAGACAGCCTAAAAGACTATAAGAAAGCAAAAACAGAATACTACTCCTCACTTATAAATGATAATAAAAACAACCCCAAATTCTTCTTGTACTTAAGGCATATAACAACCTTCTTCTGAGATTCTATTAATAATTAACAGCTCTCTTAATATCTATACAATAGTAACTGATTAGTATAGCCTACTGATACATGACTCTTTACTTTAATGTGACCATACTGTACGTTGTGGACATTTTTTACAGAACATCACACAGGAGAACATCACACAGGAGAACATCACACAGGACTAAAAGTAGGAATGAAGTGACACACTCCATTCCAATAACGTTAGACAGCAATTAGTTTTTTTAATGATAAAATTGAATCTATTAGAGGTAAAATAAATAACACCATTCAAACCTCAAATTCAGCTGGTTCCCCTATAATGGAAACAGCAAGTCCTAGCCGACCTATAGCATACCTTGACTCGTTTACACCTGCCAATATATCTGAAATTATCAAGTTGATCTCATCAAGTAAGGCCTCTACTTGTCTACTGGATCCAATTCCTACTGATCTCCTTAAGGCTGCTCTCCCGAACCTAGCTGAGCCGATTCTTAATATTATAAATCACTCTCTTGTAGCAGGACATGTTTCCAAACTTTTCAAGACATCTGTCATTAAGCCTTTCATCAAAAAGCCCAACCTTGACCCTGATGTCCTGGCTAACTATCGACCTATATCCAACCTCCCATTTATATCAAAGATTCTTGAAAAAATAGTGTCTAAGCAAATTTGTTCCTTCTTAGACACAAACAACATTCAGGAAACCTATCAATCTGGCTTTAGAGCATACCATAGCACAGAATCAGCCCTAGTAAAGGTCTACAATGATCTCCTTATCTCATCTGATAATGGATGCATTTCATTATTAATCCTACTGGATCTAAGTGCTGCCTTTGACACTATTGATCACAGCATCCTACTACATAGACTTGAGCATATGATTGGCATCAAAGATTCTGCATTAGCCTGGCTCAGGTCATACTAGGGCTGGGCGATATGGACTAAAATGTATATCTCGATATATCTCTCTCATATATCGATATACGATATATATCTCGATATCTTTCCAGCAAAAAATAAATAAATAAAATAAATAAAATAAATAAAATAAAGTGTCTATAAAATAAATAATGAAAATAATATAAAGAGCTTTTTTTCAAAATAAGTTCTCAACTAAACTGTGCAACAGTAATAACAAACATGTGGGCCTTCTTTCCATTTGTATATTTTGTGCAAAGAAAACGAATGTGTTAAGAGTCTCCGCCGTAATGTGACACAAATGTAGGACTCACAGGTTCTGCTAACTTTTCTCCACTCGTCTGTTGTCATTGCGTCACAGAGTTCAAATGCCAATCGCGCTCTCTCATCATAGTCGCGGCAGTTCTTGTCTTGTAAAGTAACAACACAAATCCGCGTTCCACTACGGCAATTGATGCCATGTCCACCGTGATACGGCAATTGATTTTAACGTTATGCTCCACCGCCGCTTTTTCTGTCATAGAGTTAGGGAACATTGCATGCTAAAGAGTTCTGAAGTTTTGCTCAGTTCCCACTGGTTTTGTGGCGGTCTGTCCTCGGAGTTTGTAACACTCTTCATATACTTGCCGGTGGCCTCCATTTCAAAATGACCAAACCGTCGTTTCGCTTTTTTGGCCACAATAACCTTTCCGCGGCATTCTCCATCTGTATAACTCATGCATTCTATGGAAGTCGCCATTGTTGTTTACTCGGTCTACATGAGTAGGGGAAGGGAGGAGCTAACTCAAAGCAAGGAGCACTGAGCTATCAGTGGCAAGGAAGCTGGTGCACAGACGCTGCATAGCAGAAAAAAGCGGAATACTTGTCTCTGGATTAAAAAACAAGTCATAACCGATATATACGATATGTCAAAAATCATAGCGTGGTTTGAAATTATATCGATATTGATTAAATATCGATATACCGCCCAGCCCTAGGTCATACCTTACTGGACATTACCAGTTTGTACATGCACATAATGAAGCATCATGCCACACTGAAGTCAAGTATGGTGTGCCCCAAGGATCAGTACTGGGACCTCTGCTATTCTCCCTTTACATGCTACCTTTGGGATCTGTTATTAGAAAACATGGCATTACCTTCCACTCTTATGCAGATGACACCCAAAAACTGGATGACTAAGAATTTCCTTTGCTTAAACTCTGATAAGACTGAAGTCATGTTGATTGGACCTAAAAACCTGACCAACACTTTGCCCCATCATCAGAGCTTACTTAGTGACCTTTCACTCAGACCAACACAAAGGTCAAGAACCTTGGGGTGTATATTAATCAAGACCTCTCTTTAAATAGTCATGTAAAACATATTTCCAAAACCTCATTCTTTCATTTACGCAACATTGCTAAGGTCAGAAAATTCCTTTCTTTTGAGGATGCAGAAAAACTAATATATGCATTTGTTACCTCCAGACTTGACTATTGTAATGCACTGTTCTCTGGATGTAGTACTAGCTGCATCAAAAACCTTCAACTAATACAAAATGCTGCAGCACGAGCACTCACTAGGACAAAAAAATATGAACACATCACACCTATCCTTGCTTCCTTACATTGGCTTCCTGTTAAAAGCCGAATTGATTTTAAAATACTTCTCCTAACATATAAAGCCCTTAATGGCCTTGCTCCAGCATATATTAAAGACTTACTTGTTCCCTACAACCCTTCTAGACCCCTAAAGTCACAGAATGCTGGTCTCCTAGTAATTCCTAAAATATCAAAATAGGAGGAAGAGCATTCTGCCATTGTGCGCCTGTCCTGTGGAACAAACTCCCTTCTAACATTCGTCAAGCGGACACTCTCAACACCTTTAAGTCTAGACTCAAAACCTTTCTATTTACTGACCCCTTTAGTTAGGGATGGTGTATGGTAAGCCACATCTCCTCAGGGTTTTATTGGAAAGGACTGCCTCTGCTGTAAGCTCCTGTCCAGGGCTTGGTGGCCACTGACCATTTCCTTTGGTGGTGTTGGCTTGTTATACATCATACCTTAGTTATGCTGCTATAGTTTAATGCCGCCACAATCCACCCATCTGTTAACCCGTACAATTTTCACTCTGTCTTTCTCCTCCTCTCTCTTTCCTCTCCACTTATTTCTCTCTCTTCACTTAGCCAACATCTGTACATGGTTGCACATGCAATATAACTCACATTCTCTGAAATCTGATGGAGACTGTTCTAACTCATCTCCTCTCTGATTTTCCATGCCATTACCACCCTGCCGTGAGTCATCACTGCCTTCTACTGCCTGCGCCTGCACCTCCTGGATTCTCCTGGGACCTTCTTCCAACGTGATCCGGCGGCACTCCTGAATGGTCCTCAACCCACTCCACTGTCCATGCCACTGCCTCCCTGCTGAGGGTCACCCCTGCCTTCCACTGCCTGATCCTGCATCTCTGGCTTCCTGGGCGGTCTGCCTTCAGCTTCACAGATGACCCTGACATGATTGATACAGCCTCCAACTGGCCCCTGGCTTGACTGCGCCTAATGACATGGGACTATATCCTGGGATTCTAATGGGACTCCTATATTACGTTATTTACCAAAAATTTCTTGTAATGTGTATCTAATGGAATAATAGTGGACTACTCACCATCTGAGAGACTGAAAACCTGCCCTACGCAGTTGGGCCGTCGGAACTGCCCAAGGTTTCTTCCTTTACCATAACAAGTAAAAACAAAAAACGCTGCTAAGGAGTTTTTCCTTGCCCCTGTTGCTCATTGGGCCTCTTGTGTTAAGCGCTTTGTGACATGCCTTTTGTAAAAATGCGCTATGTAAATAAAATTGAATTGAATTGAACTGAATTGAATTGAATAGTTACTTTATAGCTATTGAGAGAGCTGTTAGTTTATTCAATAATAGAATATTAGAAAAAGGTTAGATCATATGACTTTTTATACATTAAAAAGTAGCTCACATGTAGTTAAACTACTTCTGTCATTTTTTTGCAACTTAGCTTGCTACATTTGGTCTTCAGGTAGCTTTGGGATAGTAAACCTTCATCTGATGTGACGTAACTAGGAGCTAAGTTAACTAAATTTTCTGAGTAGCTTGCCCAACACAGGAAAAATCTCATTTCATGAACCTCATGAACCATCTCAGTTGCGCAGCACTGGAAGCTCATTAGGGCGCATTACATAGCCTGCTGTGTAGATCTTGCTAAAGTGAGATAGAGAGAGATGAAATCACTTCTGCCTCTTTTCTAAATAGCTTCGTGTGCGATAATAGCATATGCTTAATTCATTGAGCAAGACCTATTTATGCCTATTTTATGAAGCCTAAAGCATGGACTGTATGGCTTAAAGCAAAATCAATTAAAGGATCTCTGACCTGGATCTCAGATGCCTGCGTCCTGTTTCACATCGCACGCACGTCCCCAAGACTGACTGACAGAAATGCTACTCGACAGCAGCACTTCACAACAGCTCTAATCCGTAAGGAAGCCCAGTAACTAAAGTCTGAAGTGTGTCAGGTAGAAACTCACCACCACGACTACAGCAGCAACAGGTGGGCTACAGTTCACACCACATTCCCATCGTCAGACCGCGGACCTAAGCCGATCCGGAGCAGAGCAGGACTGAGGAGACATACAGTATGCCGATCTCATAGGCTACGTCTCCTTTCGTCTGCCTGTCTCACACTCTCACTATCTCTGAGTCTGAGTACATTGATTA
>JAGFZM010003583.1:9160-33883 GCA_017657215.1 Limnothrissa miodon
TACAGACTGTCGGTCCACTTGTAGCTCTTATGCAGGCGAAAGTCTGTTTCCTGCCCTCCGGGAATACTGTTCATTGGTCTGCTAGAAGTATAGTTAATTGGTCAAATCATGCACTATGTATCTGTCACAATCAGACACTGTCACAATCAGACACTATCTGTCACAATCATGAATTATCTCTCACAATCATAAACTATATGTCACAATCATGCATCATCTGTCACAATCATAAACTATATGTCACAATCATATGCAAAAGGAAAAACCTCTCAAATAGAGGAATTACAGAATACCTCTGCGATCTAACTTTCATGTGAAATTTTTGAGTAAATGATGCCAAATTGTTCTTGTTGATGAGACGGTAAAGCATTCAATGTTCCAAACATTGGGGTTTTACCCCGTAGCGGAAATGCGCCATAGAGATCCCTGGAACCGCCAGATGCAAATTAGTTCCGGCCTGCCCAGAAGTTCAGGATTACACAACCATGCCATTGTGATCACCTATTCACTGTTTACTGCAGAACCTGCTTGGTTGCTATGACTCCTGCTGCATGCTTGTGGTTATGATAAGGACACTGCAATGTCTCACATGTGTCATTCTTTCAAAGTAGATTTGTGATTATCCACACCTGCTGCCACAAGACCACAACATCCATCTTCTGTCGATTGGTTCTCTACCTTGACTTTATACATGTTTTTTTTTTCTTTGTGTTCATTTGAAGGAGCTTTAACTTTTTGCCCTGTTAAAAACCTTTCTTAAGTACATTTATGACCTCGTGGTACAAAATTAGCTTCAAGTGCTTCAAGTTTTAGGCTGAAGCGCTGTCCACCTATATATCCAGTCAGTATTTCCAGCTAAGTGGAGTGATGGAGCATCTCTGTCCTCTGGGCGTCAGCAGCAGACTGCCATCAGATATGGATGCCCCATTGGTCACAGCCTCTCACTCTCACTCACTGTTGACATGTTGTCAGGGGCAACACAGCCATCACAGCAATTACCATGCCCCCCTCCCCACACACACACCCCATACACACACAGACTCTGCCTACACTCAATCCTTTCCAATACAGATGTGCCCACTGCAGAGATGATGACGCACACGCACGCACAAGCACACACACACACACACCAATTCTTACCCACCCTCTAAATCCCCTCCAATACAGAGGAGCCTACTGCAGAGTCTGTTGTGGTAACAGGGATAAATATTAAATATCACGGATTATCAGATAGATTGTTCTCCACTTGGTGAAGGAACTGAAAGATCAAAGATTTTATCAGTTATATTCCCTGTAAAAAAAATTAAAGGATCAGGGCAAGGTCTAGCTCTGCTCAAGGTTCGACTTGAGTTGATTGATTGATTTATTATTTGTCTGCAGCAAAGAAGTACAGATACAAAGCCCCTCTAATCCACCTTTTTATACGTGCAAGAAATACAGTAGGTTTTTTTTAAGTGCACACAAGTGAATGTCTATCAGAGTTTAAAAATAAATGAATTAAATCGACACCTACACCTTTTGATACATAAGAAACATTAAGAATAACATGCATTATCTGGCATCTGAAATCTGGAAATATCATACATACATCCTGCATAAATAAAACTTAGCTCAGCAGTATGACCGTGTGTGTTTGTTTGTGTGTTTGTGTGTGTGTGTGCGTGTGTGTGTGAATATAATTGCCAGCCTGCATAAATAAAGGCAAACATAAGATCTGAATCTTTGCCTTTTGAATAGGAAACCATGAGAACGAAGGTTAGACATATTCCCATCCAATCTCCTCAACATTCCCATCGCATCAGTTCTTTTAGAAGTTTGGAACGAAGGTCTTGTATCAATTCCACATTTGTATTTGGAATACTGTGCTGGGTTTGAAAGACATTACAGCTTTATTTACCTCCCACCCAGGTGACACAGACCACAAAAGCTGTGATTGGTCCTCTCACTTGTTTAGTTTGTTGGTTTAGTCCAGGAGCATGGGCTAGTAGAAGCCTCTATGAGCAGTGTAAATAATTTTAAATATGTTGGATTCAGCGGCAAGACTTGTGTGAGTGACTGTACTAATAAATTCCTTAAGCCAACATGCAGCACTCAATACAGACAGAAATTTGTTTTGCTGATTACAGAACTTAAACTGGCTGCCAAAAAGCTCCTGAATACTATGTATATTTTTCCAACAATGTTTTTCTATGTTGTTCAATGTCCAAGGTTATTGAAACAGACGGTCTCTACCGTTGATTAACAACCTAATGTGTTATAATGAGTCTGTGCAATTTGCTGCCCCCAAAAAATCATTCTGTTTTGATAGCGAATTTCGCAAGAGAGAACTCGCATTGGTTTGAAAAGGCCTTCATTTGCTAGGCTCGGCTGTGTGCAATGGCACACTAGTGCCCATCTAAACAGTGTCTGGTGGACTGTAACACACATAAGGACACACTCGACGCACATCCAATGCAGAACCATGAAGCAAGCTTTAACTGTAGAATCTAGATTCTTAAATGTGATAGGATGGTGAGATCTCTATTCTTAGACGATTGGACCACAGAGTCATTACCACAAACAGAGATAAAAGTGCCCAATGGGTCAGGTGGTACCCGTATCGGAGGCCCAGTTGACTCTGAGCTCCTGCTCTCTGAAATCCGATTGGCTGGGGGCATACCCGGTCTTCAGCCGCACGTAGGTCCGGCTCTCTTCACCAGGACATACTGCGTATGGCACATCTCTCCTCCCCTGAGCCGAGGTCTCCAGCTCGCCCTCTGGTGGCCGAGGGCAGGACTGGGGCGGCACTGGTCCTGTTTCTCCAGAGGCTCCAGGAGCAGGAGGGGGAGAGGAGGAGGAGGCGGCCCAGCCCCTGAGGTCCAGACTGGGCAGAGAGCAGTAGCCCGAGGGCCTGGGGAGCACCACGGTGTGGAGGGCAGGTGGCTGGCACATATAAGGGGGTGGTGGCTCGGTGGGCAGATATGAAGATGATGGCGGCCCTGAGGGTGGTGATGAAGGTGGCACGTGGGCATCTCTGTTGGCACTGTGAGCCACGGTGGCTGTGAGGGTACCAGGTGAGTCGGGTGAGGAGGGGGCAGCCCCTTGCACGGGAATAGACATCTGCAGAGTTGCCACATAACCCCCACGCACCTCGGAGAGCGACGACAGAAATGACACATCTGACACGGGAGACATCAAGACCTGGGAGGAGGAGGAGGAGAAGGAGGAACTTGGGGACAAGGGACCTGACAACAACCGTCTGCAGTGGCCTTCATCAGCCCCAGGGAGCTCCAGGCCAGAATCCTTGAGGCAGAAGATATAGGGGCCATTGAAGCTCATGCCAGAGTTATCCAGTGGTGCGGTGCAATGGCGCCCCCCAGTGGTGTTGGAGGAGGAGAGGGTTGTCTGGTAGGTCTGGAGGTCGAGGGAGGCTCGATCACCGTCTTCATCGGAGGGAAACCACAGATGCTCTTTACAGGAGCTGCAAGCACACACACATGCATACACACACACACACACAGACACACAGACACATACTCTTAATCACTGAGACTGTGTGTGTGTGTGTGTGTGAAATGGGTGTCAACAGAATTGGTTAGTGTGCCATTAGTACCTGAGTCGAGAGCAGGTGTCCTCAGGCTCCTGTAGAACACATGTAGACACCTTCTCCTTTTCAGTGTCCTCATACAACCAGTAGGCTTTCCACTGTAGCCAGAGGGGAATACAGAAAGAAAACAGACAGTTAATTAAGGGGAATGTTCATTAACATAATGTTAGTTAGGGGTGTTTCCATACCATATAAGGTTAATGGTCCAGGTGTACAGTGCATAAGAAATGCTACCTTTGCTTTGGATAAACAAAATGGCAGCTTGATCTGAGCACACACCCCCCCCCCCCCACACACACACACACACTGCTACACACACCCTTTACCTTAATAATTTCTGACAAGACTTTGCTTTCTGTTGGTGATGGAATTGACAACTTCCAGTCATTCATCTTCCTGCAGAGAACACAAACACACATGCACTTTCAGTGATAAACTGGAAGTGTGCTGCAGGCTATTTGGAAAGGATGAACAGGATTTTACCAATAATCTTTCTACTAGTCAATAGTAGGTCAAATGAATTGTAATTACAGTATTAGATCTACATGACTTTACAAATTGAGTGACAGACTGGTTAATTTATTGATTAATTGATGGGAAATTGTTATAGACACCTTAGGTAGAATAAACAAACAAAAGACAATTACTTTTGGCACTTGGGCAGAGTGATCACTATTATGATGAAGATGACCACAACAACCGCTGCCACAACAACATACAAGATGGTGGCCAGAGAAATGGCAGCTGCAAAGACACAAACACACACACACACACACAAACAGCTTAAGACATGAAGATAACTTTCCAATATGTCTTGACAATGAAGTCTGTGGTCTACATGTACTGGATGCGGAAGGGGCCTCATTAATTTTTCTGCAAACAGAAGCAGGTGCTCTAAAAATGTCTCCTCTTTGCATTTCCACTAAAGTAATAAACACAAGTAATAAATAAAAAAGATGAAGGCAAACATCCAGGAACTTTGTCGTCGCTATTGGGTTATCGCCTATTTTCAGGGTAAACTAACTTTCTGTTTTGACTTGCAGTTAAATAAACATTCTGTTTTGACTGGCAGTCAATGGAGTAAATGGGTGCTACTTACTTAAACATAAATAAAAAAACAACTGTACATACTGACATATTCCAAATGTCACATAGATGTCAGCAGTCTGGGGGACGATGAGTGTCGATACATAAAATCAAAAGCAAACACAGTGCCTTTTTGGTTGGATATCAGGCTGGATAAATGACCGTAAGCGCAGATTTCTTAACCTGTTATCCCATTGAGTCCTCAAGTAGGCTACTGTATTATGTAGCCTCACAGCTAACTAATATTTAGCCTTTACCTAATACTCAGTTCTTCCTATTGAAATACATTTTCAATGAGTTGTGTTTAGTTTCAGTAAGCAGTTAGTATATCGACGTCCAGACTATCATTAGGATATCTAACTACACTAGGTAGGTAAAATAGCGTCCAGGCATTACAGCATTTTTCTAACCTGTTCTGCTCACCGTTATGTTTTACTTAAATAGTCGCAATGTTAACTGTTAGTTTCGTCTGGATGTCTTTTTACATTGTTACTTTTGGTGTGTTGCGGCATCACCAGACTCTTGCTTGTTAACAAGCACATAAACCTGACCCCCTGTCACTTGCCTGTCAACAACAAGTAGCACATAAACTTGATGTCAATTATCCCACTCTGGACTCTATACCGCTTCTAAAATGAAGAATTACACATCTCTGAGCCTCACATCTTTATTACAAGCATCCTTTTAGCACATTGATAGGATGCTACCTCCATTCATTAGCAGTAAACTGTCCAGATTACAAGATAACATTTGTGACGTGACGTTGCCCTCATCTATAAGGTAAAAGATTACTATGACATCATTATGGTGTGGGTGTGGTTTACTGACTGTGAGGTGAAAGGTGACTATGACCTCATAATCTCACAGTGTAGTCAACTGGATATAAGGTAAAATATTACTATGACATCATTAGCTGTGGGTGTGGTCCACTGGATATAAGGTGAAATATTACTATGACATCATTATCTGTAGGTGTGGTCCACTGGATAGAAGGTGAAATATTACTATGACATCATTAGCTGTTGGTGTCAGTGGTCTACTAGGTACCTGGATTACCTGAGGGTGTGGTCCACTCCCGAGGGGTGGACCAGGCTGAGGGGATGCCATCATAGTACTGGTTTTCCTCGTCCACTAGTGTCTGCACCTGGGCCTCATACAAGGTGTCTGGTAGAAGCTGTTTGCCAGTGAAGCGCTGGAAGAAGGACGAGGAGGGGAGGGACAGAGTCTTCCACACACTGCTCTCCTACAGCCCAGAGGCGGGAGAGAGAAACACATACGCAGACCAGACTGTTAAGGATACTGAAGTTCAACTAACTAAACAATTATCACATTGGCCTGAATAAAAGACCCAATTTTTCTAAGAAAAATACCTCTTTCTTGGGGCCATATTATATACAGACTAGATAAGATTGCGCCAAAGCTTGTGCCAAAATGATTCAGCCACCGTCCATCACAACAATGCCACAACACTGAATAATAGAAACGTGCTCGTCAAATTAACCAACTGCTTAGACGGAGTTATGATGCCAATTTCAAAATTGTAGTAGTGAACGTGATCAGAGTAACTCAAGCTGCCACAAAGTGGGGTCACAAAGTGCAATGTTCATTGTTGGCGAACCTAGAAAGAAATTAACAATCAAAGAAAATCTTTCTGCGGACCTCACTGCGGTCATTTCCAAGAAACTGACAGGAAAATCTGTGAATATGACAGAAACAACGTTTAGATGGAATGAAAAAGGTTAATGGTAATGATACTGTGAAAGCTCTATTTAAATGTGAAAAACAAAAGCCTCTGAAATGTTTTTTTTGTTCCAACAAAAAAGGTTATTAAGTTTTCTATATAAAACAAAATATGGTTTTCAAAAAAAAAAAACGTTTTTCCCAATAATGAAACTGGAAAGGAGACCCCAATACGGTAATTAATTAACTATTCATCTAACATTTTAAACAATCAATAAATCACACTGACTTTGGGCTTGTAGCGCAGCTTGTAGCGGAGGGGCGCGTTGGCACTGACTCCGGGTCGAGCCCAACGCAGAACCAGGCCCAGATGGTCCATCTCTACACGGAACCGGAGGGGTGCTGGAGGCTGGACTGGAGAGTATCAGAACACACGTCATCAACAGAGACACATCTAACACATCTAACTAATCTGCATCTAAGCTCACCTCTGTGTTAGTAGAAGCATTCACCTGTCATTTAAGTTGAACTCACAACTACCATCACTCATGCTCAATTTAAGCTCAATGACCAACACCACTCACTCATACTTCATTTTGACCTCAACGATTAATGCCACTCACTCATACTTACTTTGGACTCAACGATTAACACCACTCACTCATACTCAATTTGGAAAAAGTGCTGTGTATATCTATAACATCTGATGAACTGCTGATGTTAACTGAGTGTAACCCACCTTAGAGTGTGGTTACTAAAGAACATACCTTCATATAAAGTATTAGAATGGTCAGAGTTTAATAAATAGATAAATAGATAAATATGAATAAATAGAAATACATAGGATTACCCCTTTTTCCTATGCTTTAGATTTATTGCAGTCTCAGAGACTTTAGTTCTGACATAGGCATCGCCTAGGTGATGAATTTGTTTACTTCCACTCTCGAGACTTTATTTTGAATCTTGACATCTTTAGATGAACACTATTTGATCTCTCTCTCTCTCTTTCTGAACAAAAATCCTTAAACTTGATATTTAACTTTTTAGACCTGAATATTTAATCAACTTTTGTTTAATTTCCTTTTCTTTTATTTTCTTGTACAATTTTGATGATTGTGAAAACAACGATACTTGAACTCCGGTGAGTGAATTAATCCACGGTTCGCTCCTGTTAGCTGCTAATGCACAGACTGTAATGGTATGAGAGAAATGCTAGCTAATCAATAAACCAATCGGACTTTATTTATTATTTTATTTGTTGTTTTAAGTACTGTTATTGTAATAATACATTGATGGGTGTTATTAGTTATAGATAAATATTTTGAATGAAAACATTTTGTATGACAGTTGAAATCCTGACGAACTCCTAAACAATGGTACATATTAATGTAAATATTAGAATGTTGGGAGATGCACGCACAGTAGCCTGTGTGTGTGTGTGTGAGTAACGTAGTTGATGCCTTACTGCCTGTCATGACATACCGCTGTAAAGCTCTCAGTATCCCACACAACACCATGCTATCCAAATAAGGGCATTTCCTTTTCTATCAGCAACCAATCATGAAACTCCAGAGTGGCATTTAAAGATAGAGCGTAATCGCATTGGTCTGTGTTACTTTCTGATAACGTGATTCATTCAGATGCCTCACGTGCATGCTTTGACACATCCAGGTTTGTTTTCCGCGGGATCTTTTGAATGAATGAATAAACTATAGGAATAAACACGATGCCACGTTTTACAAAGAGAAGGCAACAGTTGTCAATTGCAAGGGAGCTTAAAAGAAACAGGGATGCATTACCTGATGAAATGTCCTCGGGAAGTGTCAGTGCTTCTAAACGTAAGCTATCGATGGGAAACCGGGGGGGGGAGTAATGATAGCAATGAAACGCATGCCACACAGCAGTGGCTAATTGTCCATGTCGCCCGATTGAATGAGCTCCTAAATGATTTAGTTTGTCCAAATTGTGCTGGGTCAGGGCTGGCAATAGAGATAGATCCTCAAAATCATGGGTTTTGCAGCAGTCTGTTGCTGGAGTGCCGTCAATGCCAAACAGATAAGTACCGTAGAAGCGTGTACACCTCTACGCGCCTTCAGGATGAGTCCCGGAGTGACGTCGCGTTTGACGTGAATGTGAGGATGGTCCTCTTGGCACATGAGTTAGGATTGGGTTATGCTGCGCTCAGGAAAATCAGTAAAGTGTTGGGAATCCCTGCCCTTCACCTTAAAACATATCAGAGGCACGACAGAAGAGTGACAGGTATGGACACCTTTATGTCTTGAATTTCCCCTTGGGGATCAATAAAGTCTCTCTCTCTCTCTCTCTCTCTCTCTCTGAAAAGTTGAAACGTTTAGAAATAGGCTAATAAACATGGTTGTTCCCACCTTGTAATATTAGGCCTCTGACATTACTGTAACATCATTTGTTGTGTATGAATGGAATAAGGATGTATTTATATTACAATAAATGCATCTAATTTATGCATTGTTGTGTTTGTCAGCTTTGTTTGTACAGTGCAGATTTCGATTGAGTGGGAAAGAAAATAAATCTTCTAATCAAATTAATATAATGGCAGGACATTGAAGTGAATTATTTTTTGATTTTATGATTGCGTTACGACAAAATGTGGACACTGGGCAGACCTAGGCCTATATTGCGCATGTGCAAAGTACACACTGGCAGGGAAGGACGGAGGGAAGAGAGAGAGGGGCGGTGGGGGTATTTAGGGGTGCCATATATGATGCATGCACCTTTTCTTTTCTAAGAGTATGCTCTCCCTCACCCTCGCGTGCACACACACACACACACCAAGTTAGAGGTCTGCCAGCTCTGCTTTTGAATTTCCCCTTAGGGATCAATAAAGTATCTATCTATCTATCTATCAATCTATCTGGTTAGATGAAAGTAGGCTGTATGTTAAGCACACAAACCATTTTTCATAGTATTAGGAATTAGTAATTATTCAGCATATCTAGCTAGCTGCCCCAGTGATTCTGCATGACCTAATCCCTGGTCCTGTATAAAAATTTTAAATTGGAAGTTCTTTTGCCCCAACTGAAAGAAATGTGTACTGTATCAATAAAACCAAACCAAATGAACAGTTACTGACCAAAAATACATTTCATTTTAGCGGCAGAAATAGAGAGAGGTTTGGCATCACTACACAGGACCAGGGAGCAGGTCAGGCAGGCGTATGCAGATGTGGCAGAGTTGTTGAGGGAGGATCCGGATGCCGTCATTAATATAAGTGTCTCTTTTGACGGCACGTGGCAGAAGAGAGGATTCACCTCTCACTATGGCATTGGCGTCTGCATTGATTTGTTTACGGGGCTAGTGATCGACTTTGAAATCCTGTCAACCTATTGCCATGGTTGCACCCTCAAGGAAGCTGCCAGGCATGAGGGAAAGATTACAGAGGAGGAGATTGAGAGCTGGAGAGAAAAGCATGACTGTGCGCAAAACTTTAAGGGCTCAAGTAAGGCTATGGAGCAGGAGGCAGCGAAGAGGATGTGGGCCAGGTCTGTGAGTCGCCACCAGCTTTGATACACACAGATGCTGTCTGATGGGGACAGTGCTGCTTTCAGGGAGGTGTTGTCCCTCAACCAATACCCTGGGCATGAGGTGACGAAGCTAGAATGCATCAACTATGCCCACAAGCGCATGGGCACAGCGCTTCGAAAATTAAGTGCAGATCGCAAACTGGGGGGGAAGGGTGCTGGGATGTTAACGGCCAAATAATGCAAGACTTTGCAGAATTATTACAGGGGGGCAATTTTAAATAATCAGGGTAATGTGGACAAAATGAAAAATGAAATATGGGCTGGTCTCCTTCACAGCATGGCAACAGATGAGGTGCCATTGCACAACAGGTGCAACCCGTCCTGGTGCTGGTACAGGAGCGCAGAGGAAAAGGGAGAAACACCAGAGAGCCACCGGCTCCATGCAGGCAACTTTTTAGCGAAGGAGGTGGGCCGGAAGCTTCTTCCGGTCTACCACAGGATGTCAAGTGACAGCCTGCTGCAGCGCATGCAGCATGGTGGCACTCAGAATGCTAATGAGTGCCTGAATTCTGTCATATGGGCTCGCTGTCCCAAAACAGTTTTTGTGGGGAAAAACAGGGTTGAGGCAGCAGCCAGTATGGCAGTTGCTACGTTCAATGAGGGGTTGCTATGGTGATGGCGCTGTACGATGGCTGCCGTTAGCCGTACCTCCACTTTATTTTTCGCCCTCTCTGGGCTTTTTATGTTTTTCTTTTTCGTATCTGGCTCTGTGCTGTAGCCTACAGGTGGCCTTGAATGTGGTTGTCGCTTTGTTTGGTTCGGCGGAGTTGGAGGAGCTTGTTGGTGTTGGACTTTTTTTTGTGTGTGTTTGCTTTGAGTGATGCGTTCCGACCGGCTGTCGTTTTCTCTGTCTGCCCTGCCATCTTTGTCTGCGGAGCTTGGAGGAGGTCAGGCGGAGACCCGTCGTGAGTGTTGGATGTGGAGGGCTGCGGAGGTTGCCTGTGGAGTGGAGGACGGGAACTCACGGGAGGCCCGTGTTGGAGGAGGGCGGCGCTGCCTGCGGATCGGCTGCTGTCCAGTGGTCTCCGACGCGATGTCATCCCCTACTTGGTGTCGCTCCTGTGTCCCGACTTCAGCTGTGAATCCACGACCTCAAAGTCATCTCAGGCTCAGCTCGCCTTCTACATGGATCCTGAGTCCTGTTTGTTTGTATGGACTATTTATGTACAGTGGCTAAATGGCAATGGCTATTTATTTTGTTTTCTTCTTTCCCTTATCCATCTTCTCTTCAATGCAATTTCACTGCATGTTTTGCGTTAGTGACTCATGTATGTGACAAATAAACTCCTTGAATCCTTGAATCCTTGAATCCTCTGCCATGTTAGCGGTGATGGATAGATTATGGCCGGAGAGTAATGTTGTGACCATCACCAACATGAGGGATACAGACATGTTGAGATTGTCTAAGGCTGACGACATTCTGTCTGCATCAGCAAAGCACCTCCAAAAGGCCAAAAGCACGGCTAAAAAGGTGAAGAGGCATCAGCAGGAGAGGGGTGAGGGGCCTACCTATGGTGCAGGCATGGACAGCTAGGCTGTAGAGAGGAACTTTATGTTCTGGGTGGACATGAAGAGTCCGGCCTGTTCCGGCTGTAACGTTTTTTAAAGTTTGTTTGTCTGTATTTGTATCTGGTGTTCTCTAGGCTACAATTGAAGGCCTTATATGGCTGTTGTTTTATGAATGATGAATTTTAATGTACTTGAGATGTTCTATACTGTCATTACTATTACTCTGAATTGTATTTGTGCTTGTCAGCAGTGCTTTCCAAAAGAAATATGTTCATTTTTACAATATGAATCTTTAAAGGCCTTTTTCACAAAACGAGTTTTCTCTTATACTCTAAGAATATAATCTCAACTTCAGTTTCACCTATATACACCAAATTTTCCAGTCTTGCACCTAGCTATATTATGAAGACATTTACAGAGGGATTTGTAAATATATTATTCCTAGCCTGATTTATAGAACATTTTATACTAAAAAACATATATTTTTACTTATTTAAAGAAGTGTCATTGTCAATTTACATTCCCCTTCTTAGAGTCGAATCTAGAACTGGCCTTAAGACTCTCTTAAACCTAAAAGCATTTCCTCTTAGTCTTTTCTAAAAGTAAAGTAAAGGGGTGCTACATGAGTATGACTCAGACTGCATGTCTGAGCAAATGTGGCAACTGTTACACTTGTGCATATTTACTACTAAATCATGGACACAAATACAGAAGTCTATGTGAGTGGGATAATGACTGTGAGAAAAAAGGAAAAGTAAATATAATGAGAGAGTGAGAGAGCAGACTCACTGTATTTCCAGGACGCAAACGTTTTTGAGATGGGTGAAGGGGTGAGCTCCACTCTCAGGTCTGTGGGGTCAGACACACGCAGGGAGCAGCTGAACTCAAGCACCTCCGGGACAGAACCAGATGACAGCACGGGGCTCGGACAACACTTCACCTCCCTAACACACACACACACACACACACACACACACACACACAGGAAGATGGGGAGGAGAAGCGAGAAGGAAGGGATGTGAAAGAAAGAAAGAAAGAAAGAAAGAAAGAATGAATCTCATATTGTGAGATAAAAGAGGAAGAGAAAGGGCCACAGAGAGGAAGTGAATAGACCAGAAGAGACAGAGAAAGAGAGAGGGTGAGCTAAGTTATTGCTGTAAGAAGTAAAAGATAATGTTCTGAGAAGCGGTCATTATAATGGAATAAGTGACAGAGTTCGAGTGATGACGCTGACACCTGCAGATGTTTGTGTGTGTGTGTATGTGCGTGTGTGCATATTTCGGTCTGTTCAAACAACAGAGCATGAATTGATTCATACCAGATTTCTACTATAAAGGCAAACAGAACAAGACTCTCCAAATTACCCCTTGCAATCATTGATTAAAAAATAATAATAACTAGATGCCATTTCTTTGGCAGAAACTGTGTTTTGGCTGCCGTGGGCTTCCATTGAGCAAAGCCCACACTAAAAAATAGCAACAACACTGTACATCCTCTCTCCCTCTCTCTCTTCTATCTATCTATCTATCTATCTATCTACCTATCCTTCTTCGTTCTGTCATATAACTTATATGTATCTACACATACGTGCACATGTGAATGTGAAGCAGACTGGCCAAACTCATTTCCTGCTTCTGTCCATCCATGTCATAACCACCTCTGCTGAGAGTCATCCCTGCCTCCTACCGCCTGATCACACGTCACTAGCTTCCTGAATGGACTGCAACCCCTGACGAGATCCAGCTTCCATTTGGCCTTGCAAGTGAGCCCTTCTCTGTGGCACTACATAAACCCCCCAAATGTCTGTGAAGATTCTCATTCATCCAAGTTGTGGTAGTCATAGTGCTCAGTTTAAGGCAACTGCACTTCTTTTTGAGCTTAAAACACCCATTAACATTATGAAATAGTCAATGTGTGATATTGGGGTTGAATGGGTCGTTAAGATCACAGTTAAAAGGTTGCCCTGATGTTGAAGGGCAACTAGGATAAGAGAGTTCAGTAGAGAGCTGACCAGGTGTAGAGTGGCTCAAACAAAACATCATTATCATGTTACTAATGTCCTAATTAAGTAGCCATGTAAAAGGTAGAACACACACACACACACACACACACACACACACACAGTTACTGTGGTCATATCAGTCCTTACGTTTTGTTTGAAAGGTGGTAACACATTAGACTGTAGCTGAGAAACTGGGCATGCTCCCTCTTAAGATTCCAGCTACATGTTACCATGGAAACACTGTCAATCACACAGTGGAAATTGGAGGGCCCCACCTCTGGAAGAAAGCAGAATAAGTCATAAAGTAAGTCAACAAATCTAAATAAACAACAAATTAAATAAATCAACACAACAAAATAAAACAGTTATTGAAAATGAACAAGCTGAATAAAGAGATTTGTGTTGAATACTAATTGAATTAGTAGCCCTGGGTACCCGTCCCCCAAATACATAAATGTCAAAGAACAAGTTGAGTGTAGGGAACTCATGGTACCCGCTTCTGTCCTCCACTCCACCAGGGGGCTCCAGAGACTCCACTGCCATTGGCCAGCCCGAGCCCGCACCTTGGCGTTATACTGTCGTCCAGGCAACAAGCTTTGCCCTCTGATTTGCAGCGCAGTGCGACTGGTGTTGAGCGCCTGTGTGTGTGTGTGTGTGTGTGTGTGTGTGTGTGTGTGTGTGAGGGAGGAATAGAGAGAGAAGCTGATTGAGGGAGATAATACTGGCATACCTACCAACTGCATCTCAGTTACTAGGTTAGAACACACACAACAGCACACCACAGCAAACACACTTCGTCAGAACAGGGACACTTATCGATCTTGAATAGATTTCAGATATGGATCACACCCACATACACACGCTCACGCTCACAGAAATATACACAAATGCATACTTGCATGCACACGAAACGGGAAGTTGGGTGAACTTCGCATACTGACACTACTACATACATCTCACACCATCTCTCACACTTAAGTTTCTGTTAAAAGAAATGTTGAGAAACTTGTAAATGCCTTTCCCAGACCCACCCAGATCGTTGTACAAAACAAAAGTCAAAAGTCAGCAAGATCAAACTGCAAAATTGACCAATTAGGGCTTTAGGTGCAAGTTAGAGGCATCAGCACATCAGGGAGAGGAACCACCTTCCATAGCTTCTCATACTTCTTAATAAGAAATATTGCACCATGCCCATGACACAATATTGGCCACGATGCAATAAAAATGTTTTAAAAAGAATGAGAAGAAGCTAGTGAGTGCAATTCCATTCCTTGACAAACTTTAGTATTCAGTACCTGAAGAATGCTTGTCACTGCAGTTGAAATACAATAAGCTAATCTGAACAGTGGCGGTTGTGGTTTTTAAAAAGAGGGTTGTAGGCTATAGGGTGTACATACCGTCCAGTCCTGGCCATCAGTGCCATAAGTCACCTGGTAGTGAAGGTCAGAGGTCAAAGATGAGGAGCTGGGGAAAGGGTTCTCCCAAGTCAGCTGGTGACCTCCGATGGGCTGGGGCTCCACGGTAAGATTCTGGGGGGTCTTAAAGTGCACTAGACCGGAGAGAAGAGTGTAACTATCCATGACAGACATCTGGCCAACTAGAGTAGTTAACTAAGTTAGGTAAGTTACTAACTAAGTTAAGTTGATAACTAAACTAGGTAACCTGATAACTCAGTTTGGAAAGTTGATATAACTCATTTGGGTACTATAAGTTGCTAACTAAGTTTGCTAAGTTGATAACTACATTATGTAAGTTGCTAACTACCAGTAACCTGGTGGCATTGGCATCAACATGGCAATTAACTATGCTGGTTAAAATGAATATTCCTGTTGAACTGTTGAACATGAAGAAGTTTCTAGATCTCAAATCTGGAATGTACATGCAAATACGGTAATACATGCACATGTCCAGACATTACTGTAGAGAAGAAAAGATATTACATTGAACATTTACACCTATAAATTGATAAATTAGTACTGGTAAGACAACATCATAAACACACACAGCGTGAGAGAAAGAAAGAGGGAGAGAGAGGGAGTGAGAGAGGGGAGGAAAACATTTTCTTTATGTTGGTGTAATATGAAGCAGCCATCCATCATTTCCACTTCCAGACACATGCATGATCAAATCCATTTAAGTTCATGAGACACAAACAGTAATACATCAGACTAGGAAACTGATTACACAGCAAAGCTCCCATTTCCTCTTCATTGACACAGCCATTTTGGAAATTTGAATTTAGGCTCGAACAAGCCAACAAAGCAAAGCTTGATCTCTAGGAGTGTCCAAACTTCAAGTTTTGCCTTGGAATTTTGAATTTGGAGAACTACTTGAAAAAAGGTTTATCGCCAGCTAGTCCAAAAGAAACACAGGCATGTTCATATTACTTTGGGTGCCTCTAAACAGAGGGCATGTGTTGAGGACTGGTGTGTTAATGGAGTCATCTGGTGTGAAACAGACCAATAATGTACAAAGGTATATTGAAACATGATTGTTTAGGAGCATGTGTTCCATCACCACATGCCTTGTTTGCTACAGCGCATTAAACTTGCACAAGACGTTCGATGCTAGTGTTAGAGGCATCGTACTAATCTATTTTTAAACCCTAAACATTTATCACAGGATTTCCCCTTTGTTGCAATGGTGTGTGAGTGTGTGTGTGTGTGTGTGTGTGTGTGTGAGTGTGACGGGGGTGGGGGTGGGGTTTCTGCCTGCCTGCTTTCACTTCCTCATAAAGATATTTTCTATAGAGTTCTTCATGGCAACCACCACCCCCACATACCATCCAACCCCCCCCCCCCCTCACACACACACGCACACACACATGCACACATACAAACACACTCACACAAGAATACGTACACACACACACTCACACAGACACACAAAAACATGCAAACACACACACACATACATACACACACTCACACACACACACTCACACATAAACATGCATGTTCACACATACATATATCTCTTTGTCACACAAAAGTCCACATAGATGAGCAGTGCTTACATTGCTGGCTGAGGTTAGCTGAGAGTGTCGCGGGTGCTTTGTTCTGAGGGCTGTGGAAGGTGAGGGAGTAGTAGGCCCCTATAGTGAAGCCAATATGGCTGGCGTCATACACACAGCTCACTGCCAGCTCTCCAGCACACACACTGCTGCTGTTGCGCACTTCACATGGAGCGTAGGGTGGCCTGGGAAAGAGAGAGAGATGGAGAAAGATAATGAGACAAAGAGAGGGAGAGAAAGAAGGAGAGAAAGAGAGGGGAAGAGTAACCATGTAAGAAGAACCATGTAATTGTCTACTTATGTTGTTCTTTACTGTACATTATCCTATAAGATTGCTTTGGCAATGAAAACACGCCGATAATGTACCATTTTAATTAAACATTTTAACAACACCAGAGAAACCTAGAATTGTAATAAATAAGTAATAGGCAATACAGAAGGTATAGGTAATACTAATAAGTAATAGTGTCAACTATGTTGACTCACTTTACGTGTGTGTGTGTGTGTGTGTGTCAACAATTTCTCTGTAACTTTATGTGCCTGTGTGTGTTTTCTGTACCTTTATGTGTGTACTTGTGTGTGCGTGTGTGTGTGTGTGTGCGTGTGTATACTGACTCTTTTTAACTCACTCCCATACGCTACAGTCTGAGCCAGCTAGAGCCCACATGTGCCACATGGGTCGGAGGTGGCCTACATCTGCAGCCCCAAATGTTCACTCCTCTACGCAACATTGGTTCTGAAAGTCAATGTTTGTTCCTCAAAACTTAGTGGATGTTAGGACTGTGACTCAGACCTTCTAAAGTATTTAGCACTGGCACTGGCACTTGAACCAGCCTCATGCGTGTAGCTAGCCACCAGGAAAATCACCACATAATTCTTTCATGTTACTGTACTGAACACCTTAGCCTTGAACTGGATGCTGACTGGTTCAGTCCCTGTCCAGGAGAAAAAAATATGGCCGTGATGGAACAGCTCCCTCTGCTCTGGGACAGTGTGTATGTGATCACTTTGTGTAAGTTTGCCGTGTGTCACTAAATTACAGGTAGTATTCAAGTGTGTGTGCGTGTGTGCGTGTGTGTGTGTCTCACCTGTTCTCATATGTGAGTACCAGTGGTGTGTGTGTGTGTGAGCGCCGTATCTCTCTCCAGCTGCAAGATATGAGTGGGGTGTAATTCCTCTTGATGTCATTGTCATTGTAGTCATTGTAGCACTGCAGAGACGTGAGCGACAGGGGCTCTAAGGAAATAATGGGGGAGAACAGAACATTCACAGAATGATCTAGACACTTGAAAAAAGATCTCTGAATGTTCGTATTGGGTGCACTGTCAGAAAGTTTGTTTGGTGTAATAAACAAACAACTGCAGAGTGGCTAAACAGTAAAAGACAAAAAAAACACACAATAATAATACAAGAAGGAAATAAGAAGGCACAATGCTTAATGCAGTCTTAACTATCATTGTCATGAGATACAGTAGAGATAAAAGCCAAGAGGATCTAGCATATGCCTAGCCTTGAGGACCACATATGACATAGATGTTTTATGACACACACAAACACACATTCACACACACACACACACACACACACACACACACACACACAAGCGGTCCTCTATGTTCTCATGATAGGGAGTGGAGTTACCCAGACATTCAGTGGACCTCTCGCTCTGAACTATGGAGGGGAATTTCAGCAGGCAAATGACCCAGAGGAGGCGCATTGTGGCTGGGATCAGCTAACTGGATTAGCCCCTAGTACAGGACCTCCTCTTCTATGTTTGTCTGTGTGTGTGTGTGTGTGTTTATGACCTGTAAAGACAAAACATGTGATCAGCCAACAATGAATCAGAATCAGAATCATTGTCTATCAAGGATGCATTTAGAAGCAAATTATTAAAAACACTGACCATTTCCAGAACAATCAATAATTTCAGAATGTAATTTCACAAACAAAGAACAGACAAGAATCTGTTTTATGTGAGGAAATTAACTCTGACACAAACACGCAACGATTGGCTTATATTGTAGCTAATAGTGGTTTGTTAAACAAGGTCAAAGTCAAGAACACAGTCTTGAAAAAACTACGAAGAAGGACTTAATACTTCATCGAATTTTGATGAAACCTTGCCATTAAAACAATGCTTGGCGGGGAACGATGATCAGGAATCCTCAAAAAAAGCAGCCGTTATGAATGCTTCGTCGACTTCTAAGTGTCATGTGCTGGGCTAATGCACTGTATGTGATATTGAGTATCTCTGGGTTATGTTTTACAGCCAATGCAGGCAATGCAGTGGTTAGGCCTCTGAACATGTAATCTGTACAAAATGCACTTAGGACCACACGGAGTCTTAAATCAGGAAATATCTGGCCACTTTATCTCTATCTCATATAGTGGCACAAAAAAATAAGAGTAAATTCACACAAATTCCACACGGAGTGAAGCTATATTCTGAATATATTTTTTATTAATAAATAAATAAATAAATACATATTTTTAGTAGTTTAGCTAGTTTTGGCCATGTACTGTGGTAACTTTCCTCAAAGGTCTCCTTCCAAAATAAACTGTTTAAGACTTGATGTTCTTACATTACCATAGTTCAGCCCAAGTTGTACTTCTATGCTCAACTTCAAAATGCTCTCCTACACCTGTAGTCTGTATTCGCCTGTGATAGAAAACTGCCGGGAAAAACGAGCGAATCGGAAAAGCCGTACAAACGTACGTCAATTTGAACATTAGCTATGCAGTTAACCCGCCCTCAAGAAAACGTTAGGCTGCCTGCAGACAGACCCACTAGAGGGAGCGTCACAGTGTTGTTAGCCAATCAGAGGCGATACATTTGCATATCATTAATATTCATAAGAATCCTCTTGAGCTATCCCTGCTCTTGTTTTCACCTAACTAAAATAGCTTGAAACAAGACAACCACAGCATATTTTTTGTCGAAACCAACTCTCATGACATTATTTTAGACAAGAGACCACCACAAAATTAATGAAAATACGATGGAATGAGACCTTTAAATCTAAATTTTCAGAGCATCTGCTCACAGCAGCAAATCTTATATCTAGGCCGTACATGGAAGATCGGTTCCTTCCAATAATGTAATGCATTTGATGCGTCAGTGGTGCCACAAGTAAAAAAATGTCCTCAATGTATGGTCACATTGCAGTCATATATCAGTAAGCTATACAGTATACTGAAATCAGCCCCTAACTCTATACCACACTAGACGAATAAACCCCTAAGCCACAAGCGACTTCATTGATAAAATTCCTTCTCTTCTTGAACCCTTAATGACAGAATACACATTAGAAGGTCCTCCTCTTGGCCCTACCCAAGTTGATCAATTAACTGATAATGTTATAGATGCACTTTACACCACATTAAATTCCATCGCGCCACTTAAAAAGAAAATTAGAAAACAAGACAAAATTGCCCCATGGAATACAGCACAGACACGCTCAATGAAGCAAGCTGCACGTAAACTTGAGAGAAAATGGTATGCCACCAAACTTGAAGTGTTCCATCTTGCATGGAAAGACAGCCTAAAAGACTATAAGAAAGCAAAAACAGAATACTACTCCTCACTTATAAATGATAATAAAAACAACCCCAAATTCTTCTTGTACTTAAGGCATATAACAACCTTCTTCTGAGATTCTATTAATAATTAACAGCTCTCTTAATATCTATACAATAGTAACTGATTAGTATAGCCTACTGATACATGACTCTTTACTTTAATGTGACCATACTGTACGTTGTGGACATTTTTTACAGAACATCACACAGGAGAACATCACACAGGAGAACATCACACAGGACTAAAAGTAGGAATGAAGTGACACACTCCATTCCAATAACGTTAGACAGCAATTAGTTTTTTTAATGATAAAATTGAATCTATTAGAGGTAAAATAAATAACACCATTCAAACCTCAAATTCAGCTGGTTCCCCTATAATGGAAACAGCAAGTCCTAGCCGACCTATAGCATACCTTGACTCGTTTACACCTGCCAATATATCTGAAATTATCAAGTTGATCTCATCAAGTAAGGCCTCTACTTGTCTACTGGATCCAATTCCTACTGATCTCCTTAAGGCTGCTCTCCCGAACCTAGCTGAGCCGATTCTTAATATTATAAATCACTCTCTTGTAGCAGGACATGTTTCCAAACTTTTCAAGACATCTGTCATTAAGCCTTTCATCAAAAAGCCCAACCTTGACCCTGATGTCCTGGCTAACTATCGACCTATATCCAACCTCCCATTTATATCAAAGATTCTTGAAAAAATAGTGTCTAAGCAAATTTGTTCCTTCTTAGACACAAACAACATTCAGGAAACCTATCAATCTGGCTTTAGAGCATACCATAGCACAGAATCAGCCCTAGTAAAGGTCTACAATGATCTCCTTATCTCATCTGATAATGGATGCATTTCATTATTAATCCTACTGGATCTAAGTGCTGCCTTTGACACTATTGATCACAGCATCCTACTACATAGACTTGAGCATATGATTGGCATCAAAGATTCTGCATTAGCCTGGCTCAGGTCATACTAGGGCTGGGCGATATGGACTAAAATGTATATCTCGATATATCTCTCTCATATATCGATATACGATATATATCTCGATATCTTTCCAGCAAAAAATAAATAAATAAAATAAATAAAATAAATAAAATAAAGTGTCTATAAAATAAATAATGAAAATAATATAAAGAGCTTTTTTTCAAAATAAGTTCTCAACTAAACTGTGCAACAGTAATAACAAACATGTGGGCCTTCTTTCCATTTGTATATTTTGTGCAAAGAAAACGAATGTGTTAAGAGTCTCCGCCGTAATGTGACACAAATGTAGGACTCACAGGTTCTGCTAACTTTTCTCCACTCGTCTGTTGTCATTGCGTCACAGAGTTCAAATGCCAATCGCGCTCTCTCATCATAGTCGCGGCAGTTCTTGTCTTGTAAAGTAACAACACAAATCCGCGTTCCACTACGGCAATTGATGCCATGTCCACCGTGATACGGCAATTGATTTTAACGTTATGCTCCACCGCCGCTTTTTCTGTCATAGAGTTAGGGAACATTGCATGCTAAAGAGTTCTGAAGTTTTGCTCAGTTCCCACTGGTTTTGTGGCGGTCTGTCCTCGGAGTTTGTAACACTCTTCATATACTTGCCGGTGGCCTCCATTTCAAAATGACCAAACCGTCGTTTCGCTTTTTTGGCCACAATAACCTTTCCGCGGCATTCTCCATCTGTATAACTCATGCATTCTATGGAAGTCGCCATTGTTGTTTACTCGGTCTACATGAGTAGGGGAAGGGAGGAGCTAACTCAAAGCAAGGAGCACTGAGCTATCAGTGGCAAGGAAGCTGGTGCACAGACGCTGCATAGCAGAAAAAAGCGGAATACTTGTCTCTGGATTAAAAAACAAGTCATAACCGATATATACGATATGTCAAAAATCATAGCGTGGTTTGAAATTATATCGATATTGATTAAATATCGATATACCGCCCAGCCCTAGGTCATACCTTACTGGACATTACCAGTTTGTACATGCACATAATGAAGCATCATGCCACACTGAAGTCAAGTATGGTGTGCCCCAAGGATCAGTACTGGGACCTCTGCTATTCTCCCTTTACATGCTACCTTTGGGATCTGTTATTAGAAAACATGGCATTACCTTCCACTCTTATGCAGATGACACCCAAAAACTGGATGACTAAGAATTTCCTTTGCTTAAACTCTGATAAGACTGAAGTCATGTTGATTGGACCTAAAAACCTGACCAACACTTTGCCCCATCATCAGAGCTTACTTAGTGACCTTTCACTCAGACCAACACAAAGGTCAAGAACCTTGGGGTGTATATTAATCAAGACCTCTCTTTAAATAGTCATGTAAAACATATTTCCAAAACCTCATTCTTTCATTTACGCAACATTGCTAAGGTCAGAAAATTCCTTTCTTTTGAGGATGCAGAAAAACTAATATATGCATTTGTTACCTCCAGACTTGACTATTGTAATGCACTGTTCTCTGGATGTAGTACTAGCTGCATCAAAAACCTTCAACTAATACAAAATGCTGCAGCACGAGCACTCACTAGGACAAAAAAATATGAACACATCACACCTATCCTTGCTTCCTTACATTGGCTTCCTGTTAAAAGCCGAATTGATTTTAAAATACTTCTCCTAACATATAAAGCCCTTAATGGCCTTGCTCCAGCATATATTAAAGACTTACTTGTTCCCTACAACCCTTCTAGACCCCTAAAGTCACAGAATGCTGGTCTCCTAGTAATTCCTAAAATATCAAAATAGGAGGAAGAGCATTCTGCCATTGTGCGCCTGTCCTGTGGAACAAACTCCCTTCTAACATTCGTCAAGCGGACACTCTCAACACCTTTAAGTCTAGACTCAAAACTTTTCTATTTACTGACCCCTTTAGTTAGGGATGGTGTATGGTAAGCCACACCTCCTCAGGGTATTATTGGAAAGGACTGCCTCTGCTGTAAGCTCCCGTCCAGGGCTTGGTGGCCACTGACCATTTCCTTTGGTGGTGTTGGCTTGTTATACATCATACCTTAGTTATGCTGCTATAGTTTAATGCCGCCACAATCCACCCATCTGTTAACCCGTACAATTTTCACTCTGTCTTTCTCCTCCTCTCTCTTTCCTCTCCACTTATTTCTCTCTCTTCACTTAGCCAACATCTGTACATGGTTGCACATGCAATATAACTCACATTCTCTGAAATCTGATGGAGACTGTTCTAACTCATCTCCTCTCTGATTTTCCATGCCATTACCACCCTGCCGTGAGTCATCACTGCCTTCTACTGCCTGCGCCTGCACCTCCTGGATTCTCCTGGGACCTTCTTCCAACGTGATCCGGCGGCACTCCTGAATGGTCCTCAACCCACTCCACTGTCCATGCCACTGCCTCCCTGCTGAGGGTCACCCCTGCCTTCCACTGCCTGATCCTGCATCTCTGGCTTCCTGGGCGGTCTGCCTTCAGCTTCACAGATGACCCTGACATGATTGATACAGCCTCCAACTGGCCCCTGGCTTGACTGCGCCTAATGACATGGGACTATATCCTGGGATTCTAATGGGACTCCTATATTACGTTATTTACCAAAAATTTCTTGTAATGTGTATCTAATGGAATAATAGTGGACTACTCACCATCTGAGAGACTGAAAACCTGCCCTACGCAGTTGGGCCGTCGGAACTGCCCAAGGTTTCTTCCTTTACCATAACAAGTAAAAACAAAAAACGCTGCTAAGGAGTTTTTCCTTGCCCCTGTTGCTCATTGGGCCTCTTGTGTTAAGCGCTTTGTGACATGCCTTTTGTAAAAATGCGCTATGTAAATAAAATTGAATTGAATTGAACTGAATTGAATTGAATAGTTACTTTATAGCTATTGAGAGAGCTGTTAGTTTATTCAATAATAGAATATTAGAAAAAGGTTAGATCATATGACTTTTTATACATTAAAAAGTAGCTCACATGTAGTTAAACTACTTCTGTCATTTTTTTGCAACTTAGCTTGCTACATTTGGTCTTCAGGTAGCTTTGGGATAGTAAACCTTCATCTGATGTGACGTAACTAGGAGCTAAGTTAACTAAATTTTCTGAGTAGCTTGCCCAACACAGGAAAAATCTCATTTCATGAACCTCATGAACCATCTCAGTTGCGCAGCACTGGAAGCTCATTAGGGCGCATTACATAGCCTGCTGTGTAGATCTTGCTAAAGTGAGATAGAGAGAGATGAAATCACTTCTGCCTCTTTTCTAAATAGCTTCGTGTGCGATAATAGCATATGCTTAATTCATTGAGCAAGACCTATTTATGCCTATTTTATGAAGCCTAAAGCATGGACTGTATGGCTTAAAGCAAAATCAATTAAAGGATCTCTGACCTGGATCTCAGATGCCTGCGTCCTGTTTCACATCGCACGCACGTCCCCAAGACTGACTGACAGAAATGCTACTCGACAGCAGCACTTCACAACAGCTCTAATCCGTAAGGAAGCCCAGTAACTAAAGTCTGAAGTGTGTCAGGTAGAAACTCACCACCACGACTACAGCAGCAACAGGTGGGCTACAGTTCACACCACATTCCCATCGTCAGACCGCGGACCTAAGCCGATCCGGAGCAGAGCAGGACTGAGGAGACATACAGTATGCCGATCTCATAGGCTACGTCTCCTTTCGTTTGCCTGTCTCACACTCTCACTATCTCTGAGTCTGAGTACATTGATTA
>JAGFZM010003584.1:0-7500 GCA_017657215.1 Limnothrissa miodon
GTTATCTTAAGTGTGGTCACAATGCTGGGGATGTGCACAGGGGCAGTGGAATAGTTACCAGAGCATTTATTTCCACGGGAAGTCAAGGGATGGGTGTGCATGAAAAATATTCAATCCAGTCCAATTAAAGTTACTACGGTTCAAGACAAGTGGATTTCTACAGAAGCCCAACTTCAGTGCACATAGGCTTGTTTTTTTTTATCAAAAAATATAATTTATCATAATTACAGTGTGACAAGTAGGAAACACAAAGAAGAGTCACAGCAGGAAGAGACAAGTGAAAACACTAGCCAATGGGAACTGACCCGGTCAGCATTCACACACACACACACACACAGTATGCACATGTACGCACGTGCTTAAACTTTCTCAGAAGAGCACATTCATACACACCTAAAGGAAGCAGTGCTGCACTGTGTGTGTGTGTGTGTGTGTGTGTGTGTGTGTGACACTCAGAAACTCTTGACAGTGAGGAAGCTGACATATAAACAGGAAGGATGGGGGTGTTCAGGTTACAGTAAGAGGAAAAATACAAACACACACACCTGATCACACACACTGACAGAAACACAAACACACTCACACACAGATGGAAAATTAATCGTATTCTCTCAGTGAAACACTTAGTTTCTGCGCTCTCTTTCATGGACACACACACATTCACAAATCATATCCTTTGAAGGTCTGTTGAGGGCACAATGAGGTAACATGTTTCCTCCCTGTGGGCAGGCTTTGACTTGCCATTTCTTTCATTCTCTATATTTCTCTCTCTCTCTCTCTATCATGGTCTATTTTCTGTCTCCCTCTCTATCACATATTTTTACATCTCTATCAATCTCTCCCTTACTCAATGTTCTCTTCCTTTTTTCTTTCACTAACTTTACAGTTCTCTCTCTCTCACTCCCCTACTCCATCTTCTCTCTCTCACACTCTCTTTCTTTCTCATACAAACACTTCCCATCACAATCTCTTTCTCTCTTTTACTATCTCTCTTTCTCTCTCTCTACCCTGTTGCCAAATTGGCCCCTGTAATAGTTTATTTATGTCTGTGTTTAATACTCATTCCTCAGTAGCGTCTGAGACTTAAATAAGGAAATAAAGGACATACAAGCCCCTCGTCTGTTCCCCTCTATAACCCCCACCCTTCAGCCCCCCCCCCGTCTGTCCCCATCTATAACCCCCCTCTCCAGCCCCTCCAGTTCTGTTCCCTGGCGCTGGAAGTCCCCCGTGCTGCAGGGAGGCTGGGAGAGGCCAACTTAGGATGTGTGCTCATCAGCACTGTGCCAAGAGAGACTCAGAGAGAGAGGGAGGGAGAGACAGCGGAGGGGGAAAGATGAGAGAGAAAGTTACAGGGAAAGAGTAGGTGAGATAAAAAGAAGGATAGAAATAGAAGGTAGGAGAAAGAAAACTCACAGTTAGAGAGGCAGACACAGAGAGAAAGAATGGAGGTGTATAAATAAATAGGTAGATAGATTGAGCATATGCTCTGGCAAAAACAGCTACACAAAAAGGTCATCTCATATCCCAACTCCTCTTAAGCCAATCCATTTTAAAGGGCAACTATTATAAGGTTCTTGAACAGATCCGTCTAAAAGGAGAACTCAGAGACATGACCTAGAGTTCTATTACTAGGTTCTTTAGAAGATACATCTCAAAGGAGAACTCCAGCATGTTTCAACCAGTAGAGTTCTATTGCAGCATTCTGTGCATTAAAAAGGTTTAATACCTGACTGTAACGTGACTGCACTTAAACCTGCTCTTTACCAATGCCTGTATGTGCAATCGGCATCATGTGAAGGCATGCGTCCACAGTTGCTAGGTCCACAGGTGATAGGTAAGGTAAATTCACTACAGCTCACAACCAATCAATCTGCTGCAGCAACAGAGACCTGCCTATGGAAACCTGTCAAAATAGCAGGGAGTAGAACACTGAATGAAAGTGAAGTAAAAAAAAAAAAAAAGAGAGAGAGAGAACAATCCTGAAAAAAAAAACTGGACGGGTGGCAAATACTAGTGTGGCTTAGCTGGACTGGTGTTGTGTGAGTGTGTATGTGAGTGGCATAGCTGGACGAGTGTTTGGCTGTGTGTGTCATGAGTGTGTGTGTGGCTTAGCTTTAGCTGGATAGGTATGGGGGGGGGTTGTAGTTTAGGTGCTGGGCTGTGTTGTGTGTGTGTGTGTATGGCTTAGTTGGACGAGTGTTGGGCTGTGTGTGTGTGGCTTAGTTGGATGAGTGTTGGGCTGTGTGTGTGTGTGTGGCTTAGCTGGACGAGTGTTGGGCTGTGTGTGTGTGGCTTAGCTGAATGAGTGTTGGGCTGTGTGTGTGTGTGTGTGTGGCTTTGCTGGACGAGTGTTGGGCTGTGTTGCGTGTGTGTGGCTTAGCTTGATGGGTGGCGATACTAGTGTAGCTTAGCTGGATGGGTGTTAGGCTGTGGGTGGCTTAGCTGGACGGGTGTATATGTGTGTGTGTGTATGTAGGTGGGTGGGTTGTGGGGGTGAAGAATGCCAGGATTTTCAGGAGGAGGATGAAGCATGTTTGAGCCCAGAGATTAGCCAACTGTAAATTACAGCTCTCTAATAGCACAGTAAATAACATAGGGGTACTAGTTTGGGCCTACATCCACAAACTCCCCCATTCTCTCTCTCTCTCTCTCTCTCTCTCTCTCTCTCTCTCTCTCTCTCTCGTTCTCTCTCTCGCTCTCTATGTATGTGTGTGTGTAAGAGAGAGAGAGTCAGTACCTGTTCATTGGCCCTGTATCAGCTCTTTCTTTCTTTTTCTCTTTAAATAATTTCTTGATGGTATCTTCCATGAGCCCCCTTTAGCCTCCTAAGTCTTCTAATGTGTGTTTGTGTGTCTATGTGTGTTGTTGGGGGTGGGTGGATCTATTATATGTGCATGCCTTCAGTCAGTCTGTGTGTGTGTGTACTGTATGTGTGTATTGAGGTTGGGCGGAGCCAATTAACATGTCTGTCCCTTAAGGTAGTTTACTTGTGCGTGTGAATGTTTGTGTATGTGTGTGCATATGTATGTTTGTGTGAGTGTATGTGTGTGTGTGTGTATGTGTTTCGGTGGTGGGCAGGTCTATCAACATGTGTGTGCATTTTGCCAGTCTCCCCACGTGTGTGCGTGTGTATATGTGTTTGCGTATGTATGTGCTTTACGCCGGGCTATGCTCCTGATATCTTAATCCCGCATAATTGATCTGTGTTTTCTTGGATGATGGCTAACATGCTGTTAGACTGTCATTTAGCACGCATCATCCAGCCTCCCTGTGACAGGTTGGCTACTCTAATACCTGTACAGTATTCAAAGGCGTTTTTCTTTATATTAGCTTATGTGCTAACAGCTAACAGGAGAGTCACTAAAACTGGCCGTGGCTATTTATACTACTAGTCCTATTTATACTATAATCCTATATCCTATTTATCATTACTTTTATATTTACAAATATTACTATTACTACTATTTACAAATTCTACTACTACTATTGACTAGTCCTATTTATAAGTATTACCAGCCTACTATTTACAAGCACTACTACTAACTAGTCCTTTTTACCACTACTATTCACTAGTTCTATTTGCCAATTATTTTTACAATCAACAATACACTGCTACTACTACTGATTAGTGATACAGTATTTACTATTAATCAGGCAAAAACTTTTTTTTTGCCAAAAAAGACTTGATTTATTTTAGGAAGATGGCGATATCATATTGTATTACATTACCACTATTTATTAACCTCAAATGACTATTTTAGGCTGTAATGAA
Source organism: Limnothrissa miodon (assembly GCA_017657215.1). Taxonomy (NCBI): domain Eukaryota; kingdom Metazoa; phylum Chordata; class Actinopteri; order Clupeiformes; family Clupeidae; genus Limnothrissa; species Limnothrissa miodon. Next base: position 3,773 of record JAGFZM010003584.1, read on the forward strand.
ACATAGAACGATTTACAGGTTGCTAAAGCTCATGCCCTATAAAGCTTATTTGATTGCAGTCAGATTTACTGAGTTATCCATCACACTGTACTGACATTCACATTGCTGGCTTTCTTTTTTTTTTCAACTTGCTCTCTCTGTACTCCTTAAGAGAGGACATTCCAGTGATTCCTCTGCCACTCAGTTCTTTTCTCACACACACTTTCCCTGTATTCTCTTGCTGTGCACAACACACACACACACACACACACACACACATTCATCCTGAAAGAACACAGGCACACAGACAGACACACAAACACATACACATACACACACACACGCGTGTTCGGACAAAACCCAATGACTGACAGACACACACACAAACACCTATTTCATTTAAAGGAATATTCTGGCAGTGTCTCTTGTAGTCTGCCAATTAGGTGTGGGACACCTGTTTTCTATGGGGCATTTTTGTAGAAAAGAGTTAATAAGAGCCAATAGCTGTTCTATGTTTCCATTTTATGGCAACAACAACTCTGTTGTTGACATAGCGGCAGTGAAAATGGGAGTGAAATAGATCATTCTAGCATTGTTGTCTTTAAAATAGAATATACTGCGTGAAAAGGCCACAGAGACCCCCAAGAAGCTATATTTCGAAATGTAATGTTGGTTTGGATTGTGTTGTGTGTTCATAGGTGTTAATATATTTAGAAATGGCTGACATACACAACACACACAACGCCCAACACTCGTCTGTGACATATGTCATAATGAAGAAAAGAGCAAGTAATAAATAAATACAAATTTGTTTAGTGTACCTTCTTGTTGGTCTTCATACCTCATGTGACATAACACAAACATCTCTGTTTACACATTTAGGTTAATTTTAATGTGCATTTTAAGGGGGAAACGACCTTCCGGCAACAGACGCACTGTGTTTGACATTGCCGCTAACTTTGAGAAATGCCAAAAAGATGCAAGGGATTGGAGAGAGAAGCATGGAAGTGGAGGCCTGGGGGTCTATGGATGTTGTATGCCCTCCTGAATTTAGGGTTGGTTAGATTGTGATGGGTATTCACAGGTTGAGTTAATATATTTAGAAATGTAGCTTTGGGTAGATTGTGTTGGGTGTTAATATGTAGAGTTAATCCCTGAAATGTGTCATGGAGATCCACAAGAAGGGAGGAGAGCAGAGTCAAACAAAAAAGAGAAATAACCTGCATTCACCTGGGGAAGAGAGCTCCCAAATCTCTCATAAATTATTTCTCTCTCTCTCTCTCTCTCTCTCTCTCTCTCTCTCTTCAATTCCATCTCCCACCCTCACTTTCCTCTCTTGCCCTCTAGCTCATCCTCCTTCTCCACCTTCTCCTCCTCCTCTCTTTCACATTCTCACCGGCTCTTTGGCCTCTTCTCCAGAGTGCATCCATCTTGTCCCTTTGACAAATGCATGTTTAGCTAATCCTTAACGTCTGCCTCCTGTGTGCTCTTAATCTCTTGCAAAGCAAGTGGTGTGGATGTAGCGCCGGCCCAGTAGACAGAGTGGGAATGCATCAGTGAATGCTTCCTGTTGAATCCAAAACCTAAACATGGTGGGGCTGCAGCAGCCTGCTGCCTCTGTGTAAATCACCCCCCCCCCCCCCCCCCCCCCCCCTCTCTCTCTTTTCATTTTTATCATGATAAGCACATTCCTGGCTCTGAAGCAACCTGATACAGTTGAGTGCTGAGACGCTGCCGAGGAGAGAAGAGTGCATTTAATACACTGGCATTGAGGGGCACACGCTCAGGGAATCTGATAAGCGGCCCTAATTGGGAACGAGTCACTGGGGTTCCCCAAGGCACTCCACTGGGCCCCTTCGATTTCTCTCTTCTCCAGGTTTCCTTTTTTATGACACTCATCTTCTCAGTTCACTAGGTGCAACTCGATCTTCTGTATCTGTCTATAAGACCAATTATTCTATTATTACATTTTTTTGGATTGCTTACACACAAAAATTAAAACAAGTACACCATTAGCAAAACCTCAGCCCATATTTGCACAACTATAAGCACATTGTCAACCTCACATTTGTTGCAAAACACTAAACACACTTAACATATATTACACTCAAAAATCTATCATGAAGTCACTTACTTGCAATAGCAAGGTACTGACTATCAAATTACCGCACCGTCCAACCAGTTGGTTCTACACAGTCATCAGGTGTGCAAACACTTGTTCGCTTAATTGGAGACACACCAATCAGGTGTTTAAGCACGATAAAAAGCAGCAGGTGAGTTCATCGGTCTTCAAGCACAATGGAAAGAGTCAGAGAAAGAGTAAGATTAGGAGAAGGACGAGAAGGAGGAGGAAGGGGAGGATAGTATTTTTTTTTTGTAACAGTAAACTTACAGTACAATACATAACATGACATTATGAGCACTATGAATCTCCATGTCAACATTTTGGGCATGTTGAGAAATAAATGAGTTCCTTCAGTGTGCAACACTGGTCTTGTGTAGTGTTTGGTGGATTTACTTTATATTTGTACTTTGTTGATGGTAGCCTACTCTAATCATAGGGAAGTAGAAGTGCTTTAGGTTTATCACAGCAGAGTGTAACTCGTGCAAATAGACTATGGTAAATGTGAAACGTGTGTTTCTTATATGGTAAAAAAAGTGTGTTTTTTAAACACAAGTGTATAGTTGTTACAAGAGTGTTTAATTATGCAAAGCATCTATACAAACCAACGCTGCTGGAACACTTACTTTATGTTATGTCTTGTCTTATATATACTGTATGTATGTTATGTCTTGTCTTATATATACTGTATGTTTTACCTAAGTATAATGCCTTAAGCCTACTTGCACTTTTTTTACTTAACATTACCTTATTGTTTAGAATTGTTTTTTTTTGTTGTGCATCTGCACTTTATTGTCGTCAACGTCTACGCATGGGACAAGTGTGAAACGCAATTTCGATTCCTTTGTATGTCAAGTACATGTGAAGAAATTGACAAATAAAACTGACTTGACTTGACTTGACTTGACTTATAGTGTTTTGCTAATTGGGTGTGTGGTTGTGCTAATTGTGTGTACTGTTTTGAAAACACAGGCCCTGTTTTGAAAATCGTGCTTAAGCAATCCAAAAAAAAACTGTAAGTGGCATGTGACCAATATATTCTATATTCAAAGTGACTCCTGACTATTGTATTCTATATTTTAAATGACATATAACTGATGACTAATCTATAAAGTGATGAAGAACAATGCCATTGACAGCTGTCCTTCTTCTTCACCACCAATCACATGCTGTGTAAGTTCATAAGACTTAGACCTCAAAATGTTTGAATGGTCCATTTAAAGTCATTGGAACTGTCATGTGGTATGTCAGAAATGGTATGTCAGCAAAGTAGATGGTACTAGAACCTAGAATAGAACCTCTGTACACAAGAACTTGATTTAATAGAAACATATTTATTTTAGAACATCCGCGCCTTGGTGATGAAATGCTGTGCCAAGAAAGCAACGCACTATATCCACCACTCTGTCACTATAGACAATCCCTGGCAATAGTTAGACGCATTTCACTGTGCGTGATGTTTGGAAATAAGCCCAAGCTCTGTCTATCTCTCTCGCTCTCTCTCTTTTTCTCTTACTCACTTACACCTGGCATGTGACCAGGATGTGCCAGACTAAGAGCTGAAGTGTGTGTGTGTGTGTGTGTGTGTGTAGATGTGTGTGTGTGTGTGTGAACACTCACACTTAGA
>JAGFZM010003584.1:10000-16613 GCA_017657215.1 Limnothrissa miodon
CGTAAACCAGTGGGCAAACTAAATCCAGGGCTATATTAGACTCACAATGAGTGTTATGGGATGGCTTCGTTCTGCACTGAACTGCAACACTAGCAATGACTCTAAAAACAACCAACATTTACACTGACACATATCTACACTACTGTAGCCTGACACATTATTATAGGTACTTAGATATTGTTATACCCCGATACATTAATATAGGCATTTAGATAATGATATTATTGAAGCCTGACATTAATATGGGTATTTAGATAGTAATATTACTGTGCCCTAACACATTTATATTAGTGTTTAGAGAGTAATATTATTGTACCCTGATACAAAAATCACTGGTGTTTGTATAGCGAAGTCTGTGTCATTTAACATTAATACTCATAACAAGGGCCTACATAATGTTAATATACACTTAACACTCTGACCCATCTGCTAGAATGTGTACCATAGGAAAACCATTGTGAACAACGCTTGACTAAGGCATTGTGATATGTGTGTGTGTGTGTGTGTGTGTGACCATGAGTAGAGAAACAGCATTCCCCTCCGACACATGCCAATGGTGTGTGTGTGTGTGTGTGTGTGTGTGTGTGTGTGTGTGTTTCTATGTTGGTGTGGGGGGTGTTAATGTGTCAGACATAAGGAAAGGGTGGGATGCTGGTCTTGCACACATTGCAATGGTGTGTGTGTGTGTGTGTGTCTGACATAAGGAAAGAGCAGGATTCTGGTGGCTGTGTCACACAGGAGTGGTGTGTGTGTGTGTGTGTGTGTGTGTGTGTGTCCGGTTGAGGAGAGAGAGACCTGCAGACACTCTATTGTTTGAGCCACACAGTCAGGCTGAAGGAAAAGTCTGACCAAAGGAAAAGCTCATGGTAAATCATGCACACACACACACCAAGGCCAAGGCAGTGTGGTTTATCAATTACAAGATTTAGTGTGTGTGTGTATGTGTGTGTGTGTCTGTGTGTTTAGTAACACAGACAGGGAGAAAAGCGGTGGAGGAGTTGGAAAGAGAGAGAGAGAGAGAGAGAGAGAGAGAGAGAGAGAAAGAAAGAAACCGAGATGGAATGAGGGCTGGAAAAAAAGGGAAAGATGATTTTGTGTGTTTGTGAGAGAGATAGATAAAGAAAGAGAAATAAGACGTAGAGAGAGAGGAGAAAGAAAGAAAGAGAGAGAGGGACATTTAATGGATTGAAAGAAACGGATTAGTCAGGCTTTTGTTTGGAACAGAAGCTCACTTGAGACAGAGGAGTCAGTCATCACTATGGCACTCCCTTACACACACACACACACACATGCACACACAAAGCACATCATCACAAACAACAGGTGCTCCTGTACATCAGGACTCATATTCACAAAGACTCTTAAGGCTAAAAGCAACCGGCAAATTTAAGAGTAACTCATAATAATAAGTCATGTGTCAGTATAAGTCGTTACTTCAGGACACCCAATCTTTTTAAGTTTACAATGAAACTAATTTATTTACTCGTTCATTTAAAGGAGAAATTCGGTGTGACTTGGACCTGGACTGTACTGGAAGATATTACCAAGTACAAACATATATCCAATGCCCACCTCCGTTCACCCCCAACATTCCGCAATAAACCGTTTTTAGCCGAAGCTTTGATTAACCTTACACTGCTAGCTATAGGGGCACAGCATAGTTTATGAAGATAAATCGCTATTTTTACACCATTAACAAGGTTCAAAGTAACTTCACACTTCATTGGTAGACTTCTGAGGGCCCTGACATTTAAAACGAGACAATCAGAATTCTTAAAGTGTACAGGTACTTTATTAAAAAGACAGTTTATAAAGACAGTACCTTCTCAGAATTTCCCTTAAAAAACTTTGACCAAAGACATTTATAAAGTTGTAGCTCATCAATCGACTTATCGTGATTTAATTTCAAGATGGCGGTGACAGGGAAATTTTTTTTTTTTTTTTTTTGGTATGTGTGTGTGTGTGTGTGTGTGTGTGTACGTGTGTCTGTGTGTGTGTGTGTGTGTGTGTGTGTGCATGAGTGTGGGGGAGAGAGAAAGTTTGAGTGTGTGTGTGTGTGTGTATGTGTGTCTATAGTGATACTGTGGGGGTTAGTGAAAATGTTGAGAGTGTGTAAGATTCAAAAGCACAAGCAGAGGTCAGGGTGCCAGGAAGCAAGAGAGAGAAAGAGAGAGAGAGACAGAGAGAATAAAGAGAGAACATCAGAGAGGAAAACAAGAGATGAGAGAGAAACTTCAAGAGTCCTATGGAAAGGCATGCTGAAAATGACAGAAAGGGACGGATGAAAGAAAGCGAGAAGAGAAAGAGAGAGAGGATTGAGGGTTCATTCTGCTTTGAGAGACTACAGGGTTTCTCAGCCGAACGTGAACTCTGTCCTTTCCACTGGGACAGAAGAGACACTCACATGCTCTGACTGGGAGCATCAATCAGAGGAACAGAATACAAGGCTTTTACACACACACACAAACACTAAAGACAGACACACACACACACAGACACACACATATACTGTACAGACACACACACTACATACTCTGACTGAGAGCCTCAATCAGAGGAACAGAATATAAGGCTTTTACACACACACATACACCACAGACAGACAAACAGACACACATACTCACACACACACACATACAGACACACACACGTACATACTCTGACTGAGAGCATCAATCAGAGGAACAGAAACAGACACACACATTGATACAGTCACATTTATCATTGGCCTAGGCGGTGTTACAAAAAGCTGTGTAAGCGGTAGGTCTGGCTTAATTAACCCAGAGATAAAAGGCCATGAGCACCTCCGTTAGCAAGTCAGTGGGCTCCATTTTCATGATCAGAGTGCAGTGCCCAAAGTCTACGGTGCAGTTGTCTTTGGGGGGGGGGCGGTCCCAGCGCAAAACAGTATTTTGACTACTTGAAAAGTGAACATTGCGTCTGGCGCATATGGGTTGTCTTGAGTGTATATGTCGTAGGTGTGTTTGGGGTGTAGCATGTAATAAACCAATTAGAGTTCACACTCTCATTCCCTTCAAAAGCCCGGCGCATTATTTCATGGTGTATTATGTGGGAAAATTACAGTATACAACTGAAATATGAACTTAAATGATGTACTGGTGGTGTAGCCTAATATGTAATTTCTTGTTTCTTGACAACCTAGCTTGAAAAGTATAATTATATACCTATGTGTCTGCTATTATTGGTCAAATAGCCCATCAGTTGTAGCCCATCAGGGAATACTGCAACCAACTAAGATTTGTAAAATATTATATATTTTGATATTTTGATATATTGATATTTAATAAAATAACCATGGTGAGATGTATGTGATGACATTTGAATTCCGTGGACTTTCCACATGAAAATGTTTTTCATATGCGCTGCTGCTCGCTCCTGCTGATGAAAGAAGCAGGGTGTGCGTGCATTGTGCACTCTTCCACATCCCAAAGCTTCAAAATCCCATATAATACCCTTTAAACAATGTGGGAATGATTCCTGACCAGGTTTTTTCTGGTCAGTGGTGCACTGACTTTCTGCACCCCTATATTAGCAACTTATGTGCTTTGCGCTGGACCACACCTGTTTTTTTTACTGACATGCTCGACAGAGCGCAAAGCAATATCCTATCTAGACGTACATTTCTCGCGGAAAAAAATGAACAATGCGCTCGCTCAGAATAGCAATGATTGGTTGCGCAAGTCGCGGAAGCACAGTGTGCTGTGTGCATGATAAAGCCTGGTGTCTTGGAATCTCTTGCAGGTGAGTGATGAGTGACTATCAGTGTTAGTATCTGTTAAAGAGGGGCTAAGCAAAGTTCTGTTATTTCCTCTCACAAGCTCCCTCTAAAGACCGCTGTATTGCATTGAATTGCACTGCATTCTATTAGAGGCGGTCCACGCTGCTGAACATTGCAAGTGCTGTATCTACCACTATAGTCCACGGTGGCGCATTCTACACCGTTCGTTCGCAGTGTAATGACTCATTTTAGCATCCTAAATAGTATGAAACGGATTAATTAAATGAAAAATGTTGCATTGTGTGCCTTTAATATCACACTTGGAAGTATGCCGCACGTGGAAGTATGTTGATTACTTGCTAGCTACGTTTGTATGGTAAGATACTCGCTACCATCCGTTGTATGGTAAGAAACTTGTTAGCATACTAGCTACAGTAGGTTTGTATGGTAAGATCTCGCTAGCATACTTGCTACAGTAGATTTGTTTGGTAAGATACTTGCTAGCATACTAGTCACAGTAGGATAAGTGAAAAAACACTCATCTGTGGCCATTTTAATAACTTTCTACTGTTCTACAGTATGTACACTGCGTTTACTGATGATGTAGTCTAAAACTGATGCTTGTGTGTTTGAGTGTGTGTGTGTGTGTGTGTTTTGGGGGAGGATTGTGTGTGATGTTCCGCATCAAAGGTCCCATTTGCATTTCCCTGGCTGCCAGCGTTCATCTCCATACAACAGCACTAATCCTGGAGACAACACTCTCTTACACTCACGCATCACACACACACACACACACACACACACAGCTTGCATTCACTCATCTCTCCTAGTATACATCACATTGCTCATGATATGGGTTTTACACACACACACACACACAATCACAGAGACATGTCTGAAATAAACCCACAAACCCACGCTCCCACGAACACCTTTGGTGTCCACTGCAACATGCTTTGCTGTGGGAACCATTCGGTCAGTCAGTGACATCACCACAGAGGTCACGACCCCTCACGGTTGGACGGACACTCTTTCCTATTCATCTCATTCATGCAGTGACCTTCACAGAGACGCGCGTCATGGCCAACCTCTGACCCCAAACAGGGCTGGCCAGGGCCGCCAAGGCGTCTTTGAATTTCATCATGACAGAACCAATGGTGTTTGATAGGATGAGCCATCATGAATGAAATACTGATGTGTTTCTGTGTGTGTTTACGCTTTTCTTTGTATCTGGCTTCAGGGGCAAAAACAATCCTTCTGTTTATGAATGAGATGGCTGGTCTTGGTGGTTGTGGAGAAGGAAAACTAATATTGTTGATTAAGAATTAATCACTTGATAAGATGAAGTAAAAAAGCCTATAAATGTGAATGTTTCTTCTCAGACTGTTCACTGTTCAAATATAAATGAGATTGAGGACTGTTGCGATTTTGACTTGAAGGATACTGAGAGAGAAATCTGTCTGAGAGATAATGATAACAAACAGGCCTACATTTGATAAGCCACTTACTGATCATGCATGTGTGTGGATTGAAAGGTTGACCAGAAGTGAATAAAGTTCTGTTGAGAATCATGACATGAAAGAAAAGAAATTCAAAAGCAACAAAAAAAAGTTGAGTAATAGCGAATCAATGTTAAACTAATGCTACAGAAGCTTTCCCTTTAAGGGATTCTTATTGTCCGTGTCCTCCACGACATGCGCGTCTTTCAAACCCAACACCGCCACCCCAGCGCCTAATATGGCCAAGGCAACCCAGCCTTAACGGGGCGGGACAGATAACACTGTACCAACTCGAGAAAAGTCGCCCGTAATCGGCACGGTGCAGAGCACAGACGCACAGAGCTGCGCGCGAGCGGTGTCTCGAGATAAGACTCCGTGGAAGGGAACTCACCCAGCTCACATCACAGCCAGGGCTCGCGCATGGGACGTACTGGACAGCCTGGCGCGGATGCCATGGGGATAATAGAAGTGTCTCGAGGTTAAATAGAAGAAAAGGCTGTTAAAGTCATGGGGAATGGTCGTCAGTGATACAACTGGTTTAACTGATCCAGCACTGTACTGTACTTCATTGACTCGCAAATTAATCGTTGGAGCAACATTTCAGAAACTTTATTTCCATGGAAAGTAACCACTTTTGGATTGTTTTACTCTACTGCAAATGCATCTCTATGTTTAACAGAGACGTGCCTTTTAATGTCTAATTGAGGTCTAATTGAACAGAATCCATTTTTCAAGCAACTCCTCTGATGTCCTCATCAACCTGCGCATTAAAGTTTTTTTCTACCAATACTTTTACCTGTAGTGTTTCTGTGACCCTCAGTTCTGGAAGTTTTTTTTCTCAGGAAACCGGCAGCAAATTGTCTCTTGGATGTGGTTTCCAAACTTAAAATGGACAATTAGTCCCAAGACATAGTGACATTTCGGAGACAAAGGCAATCTGCCTGTTTACACACGGGGAGGAATTTCGAGTCCGCACCTCACACTAAATTGGATATTGACTTCTAAAGCATTGCGCGCCCACACGTCCCCCGCTCTCCCCCGCGCGAGGACTATCAGTGTTGAAGGCTGACGGACGCGACTCGTGCGCCTGATAAATGCGCGGCCTCGTCCGGAGCTCCTCGGCTGGCCAGCAAAATGAGCTCGTGGGTCTCGCTGCTCGTGCTGCTGGCAGCGTGCGTGCGGTTTGGCGGTGCCGAGGTAAGCCACAGACACAGGCAATTACGCTAGTCACTCCAACACAGATTTAGAGATGAGAGATGTCAAGTGTCTCTGTCTTTATCTAATTCCATTTAAACTCTCACACTCTCATTCGTCCAGATTGTAAGATGGATAGATAGATAGATAGATAGATAGATAGATAGATAGATAGATAGAT
>JAGFZM010003585.1:0-16583 GCA_017657215.1 Limnothrissa miodon
GTTATCTTAAGTGTGGTCACAATGCTGGGGATGTGCACAGGGGCAGTGGAATAGTTACCAGAGCATTTATTTCCACGGGAAGTCAAGGGATGGGTGTGCATGAAAAATATTCAATCCAGTCCAATTAAAGTTACTACGGTTCAAGACAAGTGGATTTCTACAGAAGCCCAACTTCAGTGCACATAGGCTTGTTTTTTTTTATCAAAAAATATAATTTATCATAATTACAGTGTGACAAGTAGGAAACACAAAGAAGAGTCACAGCAGGAAGAGACAAGTGAAAACACTAGCCAATGGGAACTGACCCGGTCAGCATTCACACACACACACACACACAGTATGCACATGTACGCACGTGCTTAAACTTTCTCAGAAGAGCACATTCATACACACCTAAAGGAAGCAGTGCTGCACTGTGTGTGTGTGTGTGTGTGTGTGTGTGTGTGTGACACTCAGAAACTCTTGACAGTGAGGAAGCTGACATATAAACAGGAAGGATGGGGGTGTTCAGGTTACAGTAAGAGGAAAAATACAAACACACACACCTGATCACACACACTGACAGAAACACAAACACACTCACACACAGATGGAAAATTAATCGTATTCTCTCAGTGAAACACTTAGTTTCTGCGCTCTCTTTCATGGACACACACACATTCACAAATCATATCCTTTGAAGGTCTGTTGAGGGCACAATGAGGTAACATGTTTCCTCCCTGTGGGCAGGCTTTGACTTGCCATTTCTTTCATTCTCTATATTTCTCTCTCTCTCTCTCTATCATGGTCTATTTTCTGTCTCCCTCTCTATCACATATTTTTACATCTCTATCAATCTCTCCCTTACTCAATGTTCTCTTCCTTTTTTCTTTCACTAACTTTACAGTTCTCTCTCTCTCACTCCCCTACTCCATCTTCTCTCTCTCACACTCTCTTTCTTTCTCATACAAACACTTCCCATCACAATCTCTTTCTCTCTTTTACTATCTCTCTTTCTCTCTCTCTACCCTGTTGCCAAATTGGCCCCTGTAATAGTTTATTTATGTCTGTGTTTAATACTCATTCCTCAGTAGCGTCTGAGACTTAAATAAGGAAATAAAGGACATACAAGCCCCTCGTCTGTTCCCCTCTATAACCCCCCCCCTTCCGCCCCCCCCCCCGTCTGTCCCCATCTATAACCCCCCTCTCCAGCCCCTCCAGTTCTGTTCCCTGGCGCTGGAAGTCCCCCGTGCTGCAGGGAGGCTGGGAGAGGCCAACTTAGGATGTGTGCTCATCAGCACTGTGCCAAGAGAGACTCAGAGAGAGAGGGAGGGAGAGACAGCGGAGGGGGAAAGATGAGAGAGAAAGTTACAGGGAAAGAGTAGGTGAGATAAAAAGAAGGATAGAAATAGAAGGTAGGAGAAAGAAAACTCACAGTTAGAGAGGCAGACACAGAGAGAAAGAATGGAGGTGTATAAATAAATAGGTAGATAGATTGAGCATATGCTCTGGCAAAAACAGCTACACAAAAAGGTCATCTCATATCCCAACTCCTCTTAAGCCAATCCATTTTAAAGGGCAACTATTATAAGGTTCTTGAACAGATCCGTCTAAAAGGAGAACTCAGAGACATGACCTAGAGTTCTATTACTAGGTTCTTTAGAAGATACATCTCAAAGGAGAACTCCAGCATGTTTCAACCAGTAGAGTTCTATTGCAGCATTCTGTGCATTAAAAAGGTTTAATACCTGACTGTAACGTGACTGCACTTAAACCTGCTCTTTACCAATGCCTGTATGTGCAATCGGCATCATGTGAAGGCATGCGTCCACAGTTGCTAGGTCCACAGGTGATAGGTAAGGTAAATTCACTACAGCTCACAACCAATCAATCTGCTGCAGCAACAGAGACCTGCCTATGGAAACCTGTCAAAATAGCAGGGAGTAGAACACTGAATGAAAGTGAAGTAAAAAAAAAAAAAAAGAGAGAGAGAGAACAATCCTGAAAAAAAAAACTGGACGGGTGGCAAATACTAGTGTGGCTTAGCTGGACTGGTGTTGTGTGAGTGTGTATGTGAGTGGCATAGCTGGACGAGTGTTTGGCTGTGTGTGTCATGAGTGTGTGTGTGGCTTAGCTTTAGCTGGATAGGTATGGGGGGGGTTGTAGTTTAGGTGCTGGGCTGTGTTGTGTGTGTGTGTGTATGGCTTAGTTGGACGAGTGTTGGGCTGTGTGTGTGTGGCTTAGTTGGATGAGTGTTGGGCTGTGTGTGTGTGTGTGGCTTAGCTGGACGAGTGTTGGGCTGTGTGTGTGTGGCTTAGCTGAATGAGTGTTGGGCTGTGTGTGTGTGTGTGTGTGGCTTTGCTGGACGAGTGTTGGGCTGTGTTGCGTGTGTGTGGCTTAGCTTGATGAGTGGCGATACTAGTGTAGCTTAGCTGGATGGGTGTTAGGCTGTGGGTGGCTTAGCTGGACGGGTGTATATGTGTGTGTGTGTATGTAGGTGGGTGGGTTGTGGGGGTGAAGAATGCCAGGATTTTCAGGAGGAGGATGAAGCATGTTTGAGCCCAGAGATTAGCCAACTGTAAATTACAGCTCTCTAATAGCACAGTAAATAACATAGGGGTACTAGTTTGGGCCTACATCCACAAACTCCCCCATTCTCTCTCTCTCTCTCTCTCTCTCTCTCTCTCTCTCTCTCTCTCTCGTTCTCTCTCTCGCTCTCTATGTATGTGTGTGTGTAAGAGAGAGAGAGTCAGTACCTGTTCATTGGCCCTGTATCAGCTCTTTCTTTCTTTTTCTCTTTAAATAATTTCTTGATGGTATCTTCCATGAGCCCCCTTTAGCCTCCTAAGTCTTCTAATGTGTGTTTGTGTGTCTATGTGTGTTGTTGGGGGTGGGTGGATCTATTATATGTGCATGCCTTCAGTCAGTCTGTGTGTGTGTGTACTGTATGTGTGTATTGAGGTTGGGCGGAGCCAATTAACATGTCTGTCCCTTAAGGTAGTTTACTTGTGCGTGTGAATGTTTGTGTATGTGTGTGCATATGTATGTTTGTGTGAGTGTATGTGTGTGTGTGTGTGTATGTGTTTCGGTGGTGGGCAGGTCTATCAACATGTGTGTGCATTTTGCCAGTCTCCCCACGTGTGTGCGTGTGTATATGTGTTTGCGTATGTATGTGCTTTACGCCGGGCTATGCTCCTGATATCTTAATCCCGCATAATTGATCTGTGTTTTCTTGGATGATGGCTAACATGCTGTTAGACTGTCATTTAGCACGCATCATCCAGCCTCCCTGTGACAGGTTGGCTACTCTAATACCTGTACAGTATTCAAAGGCGTTTTTCTTTATATTAGCTTATGTGCTAACAGCTAACAGGAGAGTCACTAAAACTGGCCGTGGCTATTTATACTACTAGTCCTATTTATACTATAATCCTATATCCTATTTATCATTACTTTTATATTTACAAATATTACTATTACTACTATTTACAAATTCTACTACTACTATTGACTAGTCCTATTTATAAGTATTACCAGCCTACTATTTACAAGCACTACTACTAACTAGTCCTTTTTACCACTACTATTCACTAGTTCTATTTGCCAATTATTTTTACAATCAACAATACACTGCTACTACTACTGATTAGTGATACAGTATTTACTATTAATCAGGCAAAAACTTTTTTTTTGCCAAAAAAGACTTGATTTATTTTAGGAAGATGGCGATATCATATTGTATTACATTACCACTATTTATTAACCTCAAATGACTATTTTAGGCTGTAATGAAACATAGAACGATTTACAGGTTGCTAAAGCTCATGCCCTATAAAGCTTATTTGATTGCAGTCAGATTTACTGAGTTATCCATCACACTGTACTGACATTCACATTGCTGGCTTTCTTTTTTTTTTCAACTTGCTCTCTCTGTACTCCTTAAGAGAGGACATTCCAGTGATTCCTCTGCCACTCAGTTCTTTTCTCACACACACTTTCCCTGTATTCTCTTGCTGTGCACAACACACACACACACACACACACACACACATTCATCCTGAAAGAACACAGGCACACAGACAGACACACAAACACATACACATACACACACACACTCGTGTTCGGACAAAACCCAATGACTGACAGACACACACACAAACACCTATTTCATTTAAAGGAATATTCTGGCAGTGTCTCTTGTAGTCTGCCAATTAGGTGTGGGACACCTGTTTTCTATGGGGCATTTTTGTAGAAAAGAGTTAATAAGAGCCAATAGCTGTTCTATGTTTCCATTTTATGGCAACAACAACTCTGTTGTTGACATAGCGGCAGTGAAAATGGGAGTGAAATAGATCATTCTAGCATTGTTGTCTTTAAAATAGAATATACTGCGTGAAAAGGCCACAGAGACCCCCAAGAAGCTATATTTCGAAATGTAATGTTGGTTTGGATTGTGTTGTGTGTTCATAGGTGTTAATATATTTAGAAATGGCTGACATACACAACACACACAACGCCCAACACTCGTCTGTGACATATGTCATAATGAAGAAAAGAGCAAGTAATAAATAAATACAAATTTGTTTAGTGTACCTTCTTGTTGGTCTTCATACCTCATGTGACATAACACAAACATCTCTGTTTACACATTTAGGTTAATTTTAATGTGCATTTTAAGGGGGAAACGACCTTCCGGCAACAGACGCACTGTGTTTGACATTGCCGCTAACTTTGAGAAATGCCAAAAAGATGCAAGGGATTGGAGAGAGAAGCATGGAAGTGGAGGCCTGGGGGTCTATGGATGTTGTATGCCCTCCTGAATTTAGGGTTGGTTAGATTGTGATGGGTATTCACAGGTTGAGTTAATATATTTAGAAATGTAGCTTTGGGTAGATTGTGTTGGGTGTTAATATGTAGAGTTAATCCCTGAAATGTGTCATGGAGATCCACAAGAAGGGAGGAGAGCAGAGTCAAACAAAAAAGAGAAATAACCTGCATTCACCTGGGGAAGAGAGCTCCCAAATCTCTCATAAATTATTTCTCTCTCTCTCTCTCTCTCTCTCTCTCTCTCTCTCTTCAATTCCATCTCCCACCCTCACTTTCCTCTCTTGCCCTCTAGCTCATCCTCCTTCTCCACCTTCTCCTCCTCCTCTCTTTCACATTCTCACCGGCTCTTTGGCCTCTTCTCCAGAGTGCATCCATCTTGTCCCTTTGACAAATGCATGTTTAGCTAATCCTTAACGTCTGCCTCCTGTGTGCTCTTAATCTCTTGCAAAGCAAGTGGTGTGGATGTAGCGCCGGCCCAGTAGACAGAGTGGGAATGCATCAGTGAATGCTTCCTGTTGAATCCAAAACCTAAACATGGTGGGGCTGCAGCAGCCTGCTGCCTCTGTGTAAATCACCCCCCCCCCCCCCCCCCCCCCCCCTCTCTCTCTTTTCATTTTTATCATGATAAGCACATTCCTGGCTCTGAAGCAACCTGATACAGTTGAGTGCTGAGACGCTGCCGAGGAGAGAAGAGTGCATTTAATACACTGGCATTGAGGGGCACACGCTCAGGGAATCTGATAAGCGGCCCTAATTGGGAACGAGTCACTGGGGTTCCCCAAGGCACTCCACTGGGCCCCTTCGATTTCTCTCTTCTCCAGGTTTCCTTTTTTATGACACTCATCTTCTCAGTTCACTAGGTGCAACTCGATCTTCTGTATCTGTCTATAAGACCAATTATTCTATTATTACATTTTTTTGGATTGCTTACACACAAAAATTAAAACAAGTACACCATTAGCAAAACCTCAGCCCATATTTGCACAACTATAAGCACATTGTCAACCTCACATTTGTTGCAAAACACTAAACACACTTAACATATATTACACTCAAAAATCTATCATGAAGTCACTTACTTGCAATAGCAAGGTACTGACTATCAAATTACCGCACCGTCCAACCAGTTGGTTCTACACAGTCATCAGGTGTGCAAACACTTGTTCGCTTAATTGGAGACACACCAATCAGGTGTTTAAGCACGATAAAAAGCAGCAGGTGAGTTCATCGGTCTTCAAGCACAATGGAAAGAGTCAGAGAAAGAGTAAGATTAGGAGAAGGACGAGAAGGAGGAGGAAGGGGAGGATAGTATTTTTTTTTTGTAACAGTAAACTTACAGTACAATACATAACATGACATTATGAGCACTATGAATCTCCATGTCAACATTTTGGGCATGTTGAGAAATAAATGAGTTCCTTCAGTGTGCAACACTGGTCTTGTGTAGTGTTTGGTGGATTTACTTTATATTTGTACTTTGTTGATGGTAGCCTACTCTAATCATAGGGAAGTAGAAGTGCTTTAGGTTTATCACAGCAGAGTGTAACTCGTGCAAATAGACTATGGTAAATGTGAAACGTGTGTTTCTTATATGGTAAAAAAAGTGTGTTTTTTAAACACAAGTGTATAGTTGTTACAAGAGTGTTTAATTATGCAAAGGATCTATACAAACCAACGCTGCTGGAACACTTACTTTATGTTATGTCTTGTCTTATATATACTGTATGTATGTTATGTCTTGTCTTATATATACTGTATGTTTTACCTAAGTATAATGCCTTAAGCCTACTTGCACTTTTTTTACTTAACATTACCTTATTGTTTAGAATTGTTTTTTTTTGTTGTGCATCTGCACTTTATTGTCGTCAACGTCTACGCATGGGACAAGTGTGAAACGCAATTTCGATTCCTTTGTATGTCAAGTACATGTGAAGAAATTGACAAATAAAACTGACTTGACTTGACTTGACTTGACTTATAGTGTTTTGCTAATTGGGTGTGTGGTTGTGCTAATTGTGTGTACTGTTTTGAAAACACAGGCCCTGTTTTGAAAATCGTGCTTAAGCAATCCAAAAAAAAACTGTAAGTGGCATGTGACCAATATATTCTATATTCAAAGTGACTCCTGACTATTGTATTCTATATTTTAAATGACATATAACTGATGACTAATCTATAAAGTGATGAAGAACAATGCCATTGACAGCTGTCCTTCTTCTTCACCACCAATCACATGCTGTGTAAGTTCATAAGACTTAGACCTCAAAATGTTTGAATGGTCCATTTAAAGTCATTGGAACTGTCATGTGGTATGTCAGAAATGGTATGTCAGCAAAGTAGATGGTACTAGAACCTAGAATAGAACCTCTGTACACAAGAACTTGATTTAATAGAAACATATTTATTTTAGAACATCCGCGCCTTGGTGATGAAATGCTGTGCCAAGAAAGCAACGCACTATATCCACCACTCTGTCACTATAGACAATCCCTGGCAATAGTTAGACGCATTTCACTGTGCGTGATGTTTGGAAATAAGCCCAAGCTCTGTCTATCTCTCTCGCTCTCTCTCTTTTTCTCTTACTCACTTACACCTGGCATGTGACCAGGATGTGCCAGACTAAGAGCTGAAGTGTGTGTGTGTGTGTGTGTGTGTGTAGATGTGTGTGTGTGTGTGTGAACACTCACACTTAGACCTATCATATTCCATTGTACCACATTCACCTGGAGGTACAGTGTAAACTACTCAATTCAATTCAATTGAAAGTGGGCTTTATTAGCATAACAAACATTTTTGCATTGCCAAAGCAGAACAGGTTTACAAACAAAGTACAATTTTGTAAAAAGTATGACAACTATATTGAAACAATAGTCTGAAAAAATCTCTCTCTCTTTCTTTCTCCTTATCTCTCTCACTCTCTCTCACACACACAAATAAAGAGAGAGAAAGAGGGAGAGAGAGAGAGAGAAACAGACTAAGTTTGGGGTGGGAGTCTGTTTGGTTACCAAAGAGATGGGAAGGGAGGAGAATTCTTTTGCTGACGAGAGGGGATTTTCCCACCAACAAGTGTACTCTTACACACATACACACAAATACACACACACACACACACACACACACACACACACACACACTCACAAACACACACATATAAATATATATACACACACACACAAGTATACACGAATACACACACCCCACGGCAAGCACATACCCTGCACCTGTGGATACAACTCCTACATCCCATCACACACACATACACACACCCTCACTACACCCCTTCATAAATCATTCTTAAGGTCATGCAAGGCCACACGCAGGTGAGAGAATATATATGCTCTCACACACCAACACACCTACCTACAAAACACACACACACTCACAAGTATACATTATAACCACTCAAAGATATGCATCTGCAAAATGAGTGCAGTGAAACACACCATTCATGTTGACATGCACACACACACACACACACACACACACACAAATAAAACCTGTACCATTTATGTTGACATAAAGAGGAAAACAAAAATGCGGTCACAGTTACAGACCAACAGTAAATAAAACAATTACTAACCACCAAACACATAGCAAACACACACATTAAAACATTTCCTTACCACTAAACTTATAGCCTACACATACTATACAGATATGTACATGCACATACACACGCCTCCAGACACAGACTGTCAGCAGTGCCTCCTTGGCCATCTCATGCACGATACAGGGCTCAAAACCCAGCCTGTTAAACTGGCTCTCATTTAGAGTGAGTTTATCACTGGGCACCAAAAGGCCAAATATCTACACAGAAATGCATACACACACACACACACACACACACACTCACACACACACAAATCATGCTACACAAAAATGTGCAGTTCTTTTATACTCAAAAAGACTCTTTCTCTCTTTCTTTTGCCCTCTCTCTCTTTCTCTACTCTTTAGTTGGTCTCACTCCATTATTCTTTCTTCCTCCTCTGTCTCTCTCTGTGTCTTTCTTTTGACTGCTTGTCCTTATGAACAGAGAGAGCTTTATTGGCGGCTGGACAGAGGACCACACTCGCTAAAATATTTGAGTTCTTTTAAAGAGGCCGATGAGGGTCGAAGGACTGGGACCTGATCTTCCCTTCTGTGAGACTGGCTTGGGCTTGTCAGCGGGCTTTTTCCCACTGTAGGTTATTTAAAAAATACCAAAAGATATATATCTTTTGGTATATATATATATATATATATATATATAGTTATATATATATATATATATTTCCTATTATATTATTTATTTATTTATTTGTTTGTTTGTTTTATAATAACCCACAGTATGTTTTGGAAGCACTGCCTTTTGATTTTGTGATATGAATACAACATGCTGTTGGTCATGAGTCATTGTGTGAGCATTTTGTTTATCTTTTCCCATCCGTGTGTCACAGTAAAGAGAGGCTGGGTCACATCAGAACACACACGCACACACACATACACATATTTGAGGATAGTGATTGGACAAAAGCTTGTTAGCGATGAAAAAAAACTACAAACTGCAATGCCTTAACAGTTAAACACATGCACACACACACACACACACACACACACACACACACTAGGATCATTATGATCTATTAACCTTGTGTGTCCCCCATCCTGACCTCTAAAATGCCCTGCAGGTCCCTGTTCAATTCTGCTCTGTCTCCTTATAAGCCACCCTTTGACCTGCTGGGTCACACACACACACACACACACACACACTATACACAAATACACAGTAGACACACACACACAAACACACACACTTAAGATTTTAGTCTGCTCAGAATATCCTGGTCACTACACACACAAGCACTCTGCCCAGACACACTAGCCACTACACACAAACACACTACACAGGCACACACATCCACACACTCCACAAACACAACACATGGACTCACACACAAACACACACACTTATTCCTTCAGTATCCTCCTAGTGGGATGTGTATGACAGGAAGCCTGGCGGGGCTGGGAGAGCAGGGTGGACAGAAACATAGGGCACACTGCCCTTACCTCCTGCCTCTCCTCTCTCTGTGTGTGTAAGAGCTGTTGTCATCAACATCATGATGGGGCATTTTATCATATAAACCAATGTTCAAACTGAATCCTGAGTTGTTTGACACACTAAAAAGACACACACACACACACATACACGTAAACCAGTGGGCAAACTAAATCCAGGGCTATATTAGACTCACAATGAGTGTTATGGGATGGCTTCGTTCTGCACTGAACTGCAACACTAGCAATGACTCTAAAAACAACCAACATTTACACTGACACATATCTACACTACTGTAGCCTGACACATTATTATAGGTACTTAGATATTGTTATACCCCGATACATTAATATAGGCATTTAGATAATGATATTATTGAAGCCTGACATTAATATGGGTATTTAGATAGTAATATTACTGTGCCCTAACACATTTATATTAGTGTTTAGAGAGTAATATTATTGTACCCTGATACAAAAATCACTGGTGTTTGTATAGCGAAGTCTGTGTCATTTAACATTAATACTCATAACAAGGGCCTACATAATGTTAATATACACTTAACACTCTGACCCATCTGCTAGAATGTGTACCATAGGAAAACCATTGTGAACAACGCTTGACTAAGGCATTGTGATATGTGTGTGTGTGTGTGTGTGTGTGACCATGAGTAGAGAAACAGCATTCCCCTCCGACACATGCCAATGGTGTGTGTGTGTGTGTGTGTGTGTGTGTGTTTCTATGTTGGTGTGGGGGGTGTTAATGTGTCAGACATAAGGAAAGGGTGGGATGCTGGTCTTGCACACATTGCAATGGTGTGTGTGTGTGTGTGTGTCTGACATAAGGAAAGAGCAGGATTCTGGTGGCTGTGTCACACAGGAGTGGTGTGTGTGTGTGTGTGTGTGTGTGTGTGTCCGGTTGAGGAGAGAGAGACCTGCAGACACTCTATTGTTTGAGCCACACAGTCAGGCTGAAGGAAAAGTCTGACCAAAGGAAAAGCTCATGGTAAATCATGCACACACACACACCAAGGCCAAGGCAGTGTGGTTTATCAATTACAAGATTTAGTGTGTGTGTGTATGTGTGTGTGTGTCTGTGTGTTTAGTAACACAGACAGGGAGAAAAGCGGTGGAGGAGTTGGAAAGAGAGAGAGAGAGAGAGAGAGAGAGAGAGAGAGAGAAAGAAAGAAACCGAGATGGAATGAGGGCTGGAAAAAAAGGGAAAGATGATTTTGTGTGTTTGTGAGAGAGATAGATAAAGAAAGAGAAATAAGACGTAGAGAGAGAGGAGAAAGAAAGAAAGAGAGAGAGGGACATTTAATGGATTGAAAGAAACGGATTAGTCAGGCTTTTGTTTGGAACAGAAGCTCACTTGAGACAGAGGAGTCAGTCATCACTATGGCACTCCCACACACACACACACACACACATGCACACACAAAGCACATCATCACAAACAACAGGTGCTCCTGTACATCAGGACTCATATTCACAAAGACTCTTAAGGCTAAAAGCAACCGGCAAATTTAAGAGTAACTCATAATAATAAGTCATGTGTCAGTATAAGTCGTTACTTCAGGACACCCAATCTTTTTAAGTTTACAATGAAACTAATTTATTTACTCGTTCATTTAAAGGAGAAATTCGGTGTGACTTGGACCTGGACTGTACTGGAAGATATTACCAAGTACAAACATATATCCAATGCCCACCTCCGTTCACCCCCAACATTCCGCAATAAACCGTTTTTAGCCGAAGCTTTGATTAACCTTACACTGCTAGCTATAGGGGCACAGCATAGTTTATGAAGATAAATCGCTATTTTTACACCATTAACAAGGTTCAAAGTAACTTCACACTTCATTGGTAGACTTCTGAGGGCCCTGACATTTAAAACGAGACAATCAGAATTCTTAAAGTGTACAGGTACTTTATTAAAAAGACAGTTTATAAAGACAGTACCTTCTCAGAATTTCCCTTAAAAAACTTTGACCAAAGACATTTATAAAGTTGTAGCTCATCAATCGACTTATCGTGATTTAATTTCAAGATGGCGGTGACAGGGAAATTTTTTTTTTTTTTTTTTTGGTATGTGTGTGTGTGTGTGTGTGTGTGTGTACGTGTGTCTGTGTGTGTGTGTGTGTGTGTGTGTGTGCATGAGTGTGGGGGAGAGAGAAAGTTTGAGTGTGTGTGTGTGTGTGTATGTGTGTCTATAGTGATACTGTGGGGGTTAGTGAAAATGTTGAGAGTGTGTAAGATTCAAAAGCACAAGCAGAGGTCAGGGTGCCAGGAAGCAAGAGAGAGAAAGAGAGAGAGAGACAGAGAGAATAAAGAGAGAACATCAGAGAGGAAAACAAGAGATGAGAGAGAAACTTCAAGAGTCCTATGGAAAGGCATGCTGAAAATGACAGAAAGGGACGGATGAAAGAAAGCGAGAAGAGAAAGAGAGAGAGGATTGAGGGTTCATTCTGCTTTGAGAGACTACAGGGTTTCTCAGCCGAA
This sequence comes from Limnothrissa miodon, assembly GCA_017657215.1. Classification (NCBI taxonomy): domain Eukaryota; kingdom Metazoa; phylum Chordata; class Actinopteri; order Clupeiformes; family Clupeidae; genus Limnothrissa; species Limnothrissa miodon. The sequence continues at coordinate 12,343 of JAGFZM010003585.1, forward strand.
CGTGAACTCTGTCCTTTCCACTGGGACAGAAGAGACACTCACATGCTCTGACTGGGAGCATCAATCAGAGGAACAGAATATAAGGCTTTTACACACACACACAAACACTAAAGACAGACACACACACACACAGACACACACATATACTGTACAGACACACACACTACATACTCTGACTGAGAGCCTCAATCAGAGGAACAGAATATAAGGCTTTTACACACACACATACACCACAGACAGACAAACAGACACACATACTCACACACACACACATACAGACACACACACGTACATACTCTGACTGAGAGCATCAATCAGAGGAACAGAAACAGACACACACATTGATACAGTCACATTTATCATTGGCCTAGGCGGTGTTACAAAAAGCTGTGTAAGCGGTAGGTCTGGCTTAATTAACCCAGAGATAAAAGGCCATGAGCACCTCCGTTAGCAAGTCAGTGGGCTCCATTTTCATGATCAGAGTGCAGTGCCCAAAGTCTACGGTGCAGTTGTCTTTGGGGGGGGGGCGGTCCCAGCGCAAAACAGTATTTTGACTACTTGAAAAGTGAACATTGCGTCTGGCGCATATGGGTTGTCTTGAGTGTATATGTCGTAGGTGTGTTTGGGGTGTAGCATGTAATAAACCAATTAGAGTTCACACTCTCATTCCCTTCAAAAGCCCGGCGCATTATTTCATGGTGTATTATGTGGGAAAATTACAGTATACAACTGAAATATGAACTTAAATGATGTACTGGTGGTGTAGCCTAATATGTAATTTCTTGTTTCTTGACAACCTAGCTTGAAAAGTATAATTATATACCTATGTGTCTGCTATTATTGGTCAAATAGCCCATCAGTTGTAGCCCATCAGGGAATACTGCAACCAACTAAGATTTGTAAAATATTATATATTTTGATATTTTGATATATTGATATTTAATAAAATAACCATGGTGAGATGTATGTGATGACATTTGAATTCCGTGGACTTTCCACATGAAAATGTTTTTCATATGCGCTGCTGCTCGCTCCTGCTGATGAAAGAAGCAGGGTGTGCGTGCATTGTGCACTCTTCCACATCCCAAAGCTTCAAAATCCCATATAATACCCTTTAAACAATGTGGGAATGATTCCTGACCAGGTTTTTTCTGGTCAGTGGTGCACTGACTTTCTGCACCCCTATATTAGCAACTTATGTGCTTTGCGCTGGACCACACCTGGTTTTTTTACTGACATGCTCGACAGAGCGCAAAGCAATATCCTATCTAGACGTACATTTCTCGCGGAAAAAAATGAACAATGCGCTCGCTCAGAATAGCAATGATTGGTTGCGCAAGTCGCGGAAGCACAGTGTGCTGTGTGCATGATAAAGCCTGGTGTCTTGGAATCTCTTGCAGGTGAGTGATGAGTGACTATCAGTGTTAGTATCTGTTAAAGAGGGGCTAAGCAAAGTTCTGTTATTTCCTCTCACAAGCTCCCTCTAAAGACCGCTGTATTGCATTGAATTGCACTGCATTCTATTAGAGGCGGTCCACGCTGCTGAACATTGCAAGTGCTGTATCTACCACTATAGTCCACGGTGGCGCATTCTACACCGTTCGTTCGCAGTGTAATGACTCATTTTAGCATCCTAAATAGTATGAAACGGATTAATTAAATGAAAAATGTTGCATTGTGTGCCTTTAATATCACACTTGGAAGTATGCCGCACGTGGAAGTATGTTGATTACTTGCTAGCTACGTTTGTATGGTAAGATACTCGCTACCATCCGTTGTATGGTAAGAAACTTGTTAGCATACTAGCTACAGTAGGTTTGTATGGTAAGATCTCGCTAGCATACTTGCTACAGTAGATTTGTTTGGTAAGATACTTGCTAGCATACTAGTCACAGTAGGATAAGTGAAAAAACACTCATCTGTGGCCATTTTAATAACTTTCTACTGTTCTACAGTATGTACACTGCGTTTACTGATGATGTAGTCTAAAACTGATGCTTGTGTGTTTGAGTGTGTGTGTTTTGGGGGAGGATTGTGTGTGATGTTCCGCATCAAAGGTCCCATTTGCATTTCCCTGGCTGCCAGCGTTCATCTCCATACAACAGCACTAATCCTGGAGACAACACTCTCTTACACTCACGCATCACACACACACACACACACACACACACACAGCTTGCATTCACTCATCTCTCCTAGTATACATCACATTGCTCATGATATGGGTTTTACACACACACACACACAATCACAGAGACATGTCTGAAATAAACCCACAAACCCACGCTCCCACGAACACCTTTGGTGTCCACTGCAACATGCTTTGCTGTGGGAACCATTCGGTCAGTCAGTGACATCACCACAGAGGTCACGACCCCTCACGGTTGGACGGACACTCTTTCCTATTCATCTCATTCATGCAGTGACCTTCACAGAGACGCGCGTCATGGCCAACCTCTGACCCCAAACAGGGCTGGCCAGGGCCGCCAAGGCGTCTTTGAATTTCATCATGACAGAACCAATGGTGTTTGATAGGATGAGCCATCATGAATGAAATACTGATGTGTTTCTGTGTGTGTTTACGCTTTTCTTTGTATCTGGCTTCAGGGGCAAAAACAATCCTTCTGTTTATGAATGAGATGGCTGGTCTTGGTGGTTGTGGAGAAGGAAAACTAATATTGTTGATTAAGAATTAATCACTTGATAAGATGAAGTAAAAAAGCCTATAAATGTGAATGTTTCTTCTCAGACTGTTCACTGTTCAAATATAAATGAGATTGAGGACTGTTGCGATTTTGACTTGAAGGATACTGAGAGAGAAATCTGTCTGAGAGATAATGATAACAAACAGGCCTACATTTGATAAGCCACTTACTGATCATGCATGTGTGTGGATTGAAAGGTTGACCAGAAGTGAATAAAGTTCTGTTGAGAATCATGACATGAAAGAAAAGAAATTCAAAAGCAACAAAAAAAAGTTGAGTAATAGCGAATCAATGTTAAACTAATGCTACAGAAGCTTTCCCTTTAAGGGATTCTTATTGTCCGTGTCCTCCACGACATGCGCGTCTTTCAAACCCAACACCGCCACCCCAGCGCCTAATATGGCCAAGGCAACCCAGCCTTAACGGGGCGGGACAGATAACACTGTACCAACTCGAGAAAAGTCGCCCGTAATCGGCACGGTGCAGAGCACAGACGCACAGAGCTGCGCGCGAGCGGTGTCTCGAGATAAGACTCCGTGGAAGGGAACTCACCCAGCTCACATCACAGCCAGGGCTCGCGCATGGGACGTACTGGACAGCCTGGCGCGGATGCCATGGGGATAATAGAAGTGTCTCGAGGTTAAATAGAAGAAAAGGCTGTTAAAGTCATGGGGAATGGTCGTCAGTGATACAACTGGTTTAACTGATCCAGCACTGTACTGTACTTCATTGACTCGCAAATTAATCGTTGGAGCAACATTTCAGAAACTTTATTTCCATGGAAAGTAACCACTTTTGGATTGTTTTACTCTACTGCAAATGCATCTCTATGTTTAACAGAGACGTGCCTTTTAATGTCTAATTGAGGTCTAATTGAACAGAATCCATTTTTCAAGCAACTCCTCTGATGTCCTCATCAACCTGCGCATTAAAGTTTTTTTCTACCAATACTTTTACCTGTAGTGTTTCTGTGACCCTCAGTTCTGGAAGTTTTTTTTCTCAGGAAACCGGCAGCAAATTGTCTCTTGGATGTGGTTTCCAAACTTAAAATGGACAATTAGTCCCAAGACATAGTGACATTTCGGAGACAAAGGCAATCTGCCTGTTTACACACGGGGAGGAATTTCGAGTCCGCACCTCACACTAAATTGGATATTGACTTCTAAAGCATAGCGCGCCCACACGTCCCCCGCTCTCCCCCGCGCGAGGACTATCAGTGTTGAAGGCTGACGGACGCGACTCGTGCGCCTGATAAATGCGCGGCCTCGTCCGGAGCTCCTCGGCTGGCCAGCAAAATGAGCTCGTGGGTCTCGCTGCTCGTGCTGCTGGCAGCGTGCGTGCGGTTTGGCGGTGCCGAGGTAAGCCACAGACACAGGCAATTACGCTAGTCACTCCAACACAGATTTAGAGATGAGAGATGTCAAGTGTCTCTGTCTTTATCTAATTCCATTTAAACTCTCACACTCTCATTCGTCCAGATTGTAAGATGGATAGATAGATAGATAGATAGATAGATAGATAGATAGATAGATAGAT
>JAGFZM010003586.1:0-10710 GCA_017657215.1 Limnothrissa miodon
GTGCGAGCACGCATCATTCTTTTTCCCGGCAGAAATGTACGTTGCCATGATAGCAGATGGCTTTGTGCTTGGTCGGGCGTGTCATTGAAAAGAAGGGGTGTGGTGTGGCGTGTAGCACAAATTTTGTATTTTAGAAGAGGTACACGTGAATTCGCCACTGACCAAAAAAACCTGGTCCAGAATCATTCACGTATTGTTCAAAGGCTATTTTACGGGCGCTTAGTGCTTTGGGATATGGAAGAGTGCAGGCACAAGCTGCTTCTTTCATCAGCAGGAGCAAGCAGCCCAGTCCTAGACATGAAATTGAAATGTACATCACATGGTTATTTTATTAAAATGTATAATATTTGTGAACCTTAGTTGATTGCAGTAAGCACTGAGAATTAATGTAACTGAACTGAAGGGCTATTTGATCAGTGGTGGACACAGCAATGCAAATACACCTTTCAAGCGAGATTGTCAAGAAACAAGAAAGTACATATTAGGCTACACCACCAGAACACCATTTAAGTCAATATTTTGGTTATATATACTGTAAATCTCCCGTGCTTTCACCTTGCGCACATTTTCTTCACACACACAAAACATTTTGCCAAAATGTTCACTTTTCCTACAGGCAATATAGCGTTCTGCGCTGGCCCCTCCCCCAAAGACAACTGCGTTTAAGACCTCAGACTATGCGCGACTAAACTTGAAAATCGGGCCCTGTCATCTGAAGTTTTAATAATCACCCCTCCCTCACCCTTAATCCCCTCTGTCCTGTGTTTGCCTTATTTTGTCTATACTGGTAGTTGATTTGCTTGATTTGAATGCACATCTTATTGCTCTTTGAGTAAACCTAGCATGGCAGCTCGCTGGTGGAATGTGTGTGTGAATGGGTCAATGGGAGGCCATTGTAAAGTATTTTGGGTACTGTTGGGTGTAAAAAAAATGCTATAAAACCACAGAGCGGTCTTAATTTCCCTAAAAACAACTGCAGAAGATGTACGTCACCTGTGTATTAAGCATGATCAGCCCTTTATCCAAAATATGTGTCCAATCGCAGCTGTACTGTAAGCACTTTAGGTTCCCGATGAAGCACTATAATATTATTATTATTATTATTGTACTGTCTAATTATTTTTGTCTTCTCTAGATGCTACATTGAAGAAGTGGCCCGCAGCCACCCGAGGGCAGATAGGGACATCCATTAATGCAAAGCTTACAGAGCTCAGAAGATCCTCCAAATAATTTTTTTTTCTTTGTTCAGTTTTTTGGCTTATTTTTGTTCTTGTAATATACTTTTGTTCCTTTACTATTTTATTGTTCTTATGAAAATAAATAATATATATTTTTACATTTTGGCCTTTTATTTATGTTGTCTAGCAGCTATGGATTATAATAATTTTACTAATATATAGGTAGACATAGGTGGATATATATGTACAGTATACATATATGCATGCATATATGTACCTATATAGGTACATGTATGTGCGTATATATGTACGCATATATGTACATATATGTACATATAATATAGGAAAACGGCCAATTTTATATATGTGCCATATATTCAAAACATATATCGAAACCTATATTAAAACATATATGTTTATATAGGTTATTTCCGTGTGGGTTGTGTGTAATTGGTACCTTCTTTTCTGTCTGATCTTGTCCGACAGACTGATGAAGTAGGTGTAACGGCTGAATACAAGGCGCGTGCGACACCCTGAGTTCAAACTACGCTACAACATTCTTTAATATAATTCATATTAAATAGCTCAATAGTAACCATTTCATAGGGGTTAATATTCTCATAGTTAAGAATATATTTTGGAATGAAAGAAGAGCCAGCATGTAAAATGCAAGCTACAAAATAACATTATTGCATACTGTGCCTATTGCTCTGCAAAGCTCCATGACGCGACGTCGCAGCAACGTCTTTTGTTTACGTTATGGCAACGTTGAACAGCAACCAAACGGCCACGTAGCGGCAACTATTTTGTGATACCAAATAGCAACGTTATCAGGTTACCATTGTGCGACGTCGCGGCAACATCATTAAGGCTACGAAATGGCAACTTTTCTAAGTGACCATATCGCGACGTCGCAGCAACGTCTTTTGTTTACGTTATGGCAACGTTGAACGGCAACCAAACGGCCACGTCGCGGCAACGTATTTTCTGATACCAAATAGCAACGTTGTCAGGTTACCATTGTGCGACGTCGCGGCAACATCATTAAGGCTACGAAATGGCAACTTTTCTAAGTGACCATGACGCGACGTTGCAGCAACGTCTTTTGTTTACGTTATGGCAACATCCTGTCAGCGACGTTGCGGCAACGTGCAAAGTGGCCAATAAGTAATGTCGCCATGACCAAATGGCAACTTTTTGGCGACGTTGCAGCAATGTGATGTGTTAGCTGGGTAGGCTACATTTCTTTATTTTTATTTTGCACGTTCGCTCCATATTTTTCCTGAAAAAATCCGAGAACCAACTTATTTTATTGGTGTGGCCTAATTTAAAAACGTTTAAGAAATGTTTCAAATAAATAAATTATATCCATATGTTCATTTACAGAACAAATGTCATGTTGTTTATTAACATTTAACGTCATTTGAGAGTCGGAGATCTGTTGATCTGTTACTGGGCAACAAACAACGCCACTGCAAAAACTTTGCAGCTTCTGGGGAGTAATTTCAATGTAGCCTAGGCCTATTTGAAAATGTCGAAAAGACAGTTGAATTTACTGTCCTTTTTCACGTGATGTGGAGTATTTTGGACAGCCAAATGGTAAGCATATTGTCTATTAACAGGCCGCCGTGCCAATCTTTAAAGCTCGCCTTCCATCGGCATTTCATTGTTTTTGCAGTGATCTTGCGGTTTCATTGTTTTTGCTGGTGCTCCTCTTTTCCCAGTGCATAGAAAAAGTGGGTGGTGGCCCAATGTTCGGTCTTCCTCATGAATATCCATGATGGCGTGATAATAAGTCGCCTCTGATTTGTTGAGAAATTAATTGCTGACTGTATACTGTAGCCTAAGTCCCACCTGTGGTGATGTGGGCAAGCCTAAATATTTGTAAATTATTGTCATAACATTTATACCATTGACATTATCTGAACTTGAGGTCTTTAAGTCCCACAGCATAGCAAATGGACATTTGCATGTTGTTTTCTGTATACGTTCCGGGACCTGTGTCCGTCGCTCATCCATGCGCTGTCATATGTACTTTGTGTTCCGGCACCTTGTGATTTACAAATTAAGCACTGTGTATAATCTATTCTCTATTTGATGTATATGGCATTAATGTAGTGTATAATCTATTCTACGGTGAGTAATAGACATTATGGTTAATTTTTAGCTTACATAAGCACACCTAAAGGTCATCTGGGGTCACGTGGACGAAAGAGAGAAAGAAAGATATTTTGATAAATAGAGAGAGATGAAAAGACAGATAAAGATGGAGAGAAGAGATAGAGACAGTCTGAGATGGAGAGGGAGAGAGAGGAGAAATAGAGACCGACAGAAAGAGGCGAATGGAGAGAGAGGGCAAGAAAAAGAAGAATGGAGAGAGAGAGCGAAAGAAAGAGGGAGCTGTGTGGCACTCCTGATAACTGGTGCCCGTGCGTGTGGGCACCTCCAGTCATGATGTCACCCCCTCCGCTCTCTGGGTTGGCACATGTCTGCAGAAAGCTGCCCTTTCCCTGAAAAATGCCAAACACACCACATTCCTCCGCCACCTTGGTCTGGGCCGTCTCCTCTCCTCTACCCCCCTCTCGCATATCATACAGACATCTCTCTCTCTCTCTCTCTCACTCACACACACACACACAATGCCCTTATATCATGCAGACATCTGAAAAGAGCTGATAACTACAATTTGTGCCCTCACAGAGGGGACACTGGTGTGTGTGTGTGAGTGATTGTGATAGAGAGAGAGAAAGACTGGCAATGGAAGAAGTCTGGCAGAGAGGATCGTGGGTAGTGGGCATTTGGGAAGATGACTGAGGGCATGGCACGCCACACGCCTTACAGATTAGCAGATTACTGTGTGTATGTGTGACTGTGTGTGTGTGTGAGAGGGCCTGTGAGGTGGCATTGTAATGCCATGTGTGTGTGTGCGGGTGGGGACTTTCTCGGTGTCAAAGAGCTAGATGGCACGAGCAAGGAACAAGAGGAGAGGAACACTTTTCAGAGACACACACACACAAACGCTGTACATGCACCCCAAAGTCTCTGCTAGCAACCTTACATTCCAACACACGCACACACAGAAGCACATTTGGATGGGCGTGTCTTTGTTCCTCAACCCCTGAGTGGCGGGTCTGCTGGAGAATTGTTCCAGTGTCTGGAGTGTGTCTGGGGTTTTGCCAGGCCTCCTCCTGCAGACACACACACACACAGTTAGGATGTTAGGGTGTGTTTGAGTGTGCTTCGCTTGCACACAGTCCCACAGAATGGACTATTGTTGAGGGCTACAGAGGGTGGAGAAGGAGAGGGCATGCAACAAGACGGAGGGGTTCAGATAAAAGACCCAAATAATGCTCTCTCAATGCCATAAATATCTCTGTTTTAACACACACATACACACACCTGCTCTCTCTACACCATAGGTATTCCTGTTTTAACACACACACACACTTTTCCTACTCTGACTGTGCCATAAATATATCTGTTTTAACACACACACACACCCTGAAAAAAGCTCCTCATGGATCGTTTGCCATTTTTGGATACGATAGACGGCACTTTCCGAGGCGACTTCTCTGTACTAGGCATGTGGTTGAGTTGTGCCAACATGTAAACTGCAAACCTCTCCAATTACAGCTGCAAGTGGGAAGTCAAGAATGCCTTTGGTGCAAATCACTACATTTTAGTTTGTATTTTAGTAAGGTACACATCCTAAAAGATTTTTTTTTTCTCTCTGCAAAAAAATTTTTTTTTTTTTAGTAGAATACCATTTTTGTTATTATAATTTTGTATAAATAGTTTGATGTGCGATAGATCTTGTCTTTGGCCTGAGCCAAGGATGTTGACCTTGGGCTTACAAAGGTTGGTGACTCCTCTAGGCCATGGATTATTCCACTTTAGACACTCTCAATCATCTCCAGTTTACATTATCTCTCTCTTAGACAATCACAAACACACACACACACACACACACACACAATCTATGACATACTTACCCTTTGTTGAGATCCAAAGAAAATAATTTGTGTATGCACGTGTGTGTAGTGTAAATAAGACAACAATGCTGGCAGTTTACTTTACCTTTTCTGGATTATTCTTGGCTTATCCAAAAATATACACAAGGAAAAGTCAGGTGAATTTTCGAGAAGTCCCGTCTAAAATGAAGCAGAGGAATCAGACTAATTTTGAGAGGAATGTCCTGCTATTCTCCTGGATGACCTTTGGCCACTGTAGGACCTTTCTCCTTGAATATGGTGACCTTTTTCACACAGGCTCACAGAGGGGAATGTGACCTTTGGGCTGGAGTGCACAACGTCTCCATTATGTAACACAAATGACATTGTCCATCTCTCTCTATGGACCCACGGCACCTCACACTAACCCCAAACACAGCAGACTCTAGGATTACATGGGCCTTTCAATGATGCATTATGGGTCTAGAACTGATGCATTAAAGGTTTATTACGGTGGGGGTCTATGGCATTGCCCAGTCCGAACCATTGGTCCAGAGCCTCGTTCCAGTCTGAGGCCCAGCCTGAGCCGTTGGTCAAGAGCACGGTCGGGGATGGAGGCCTTGGTGTTGTCTGTGCTATCTGGAACATTCTGCAGCAGTCTGGGTCTGAACTGTGCATTTGTTTTAAGTTCTGTGTTGTTCTGAAACAGAGAGTGTTCCAAGCCTTGATTAGGATTGTCTGGACTGTGACAGATGCCAGGGTAAAACTAAATGCAGCTTTGCTCAATCTTGTAGGACCATACAAATGCTAGCTAGCTAGCAACCATTCAATTTGTTATTTTGTGAATGAGTCGTTGTATTTCCGGTAGTCCTATTCAACTTTCTGTGGAGTGCCACGCGGTTCTGTAGTGCTCTAAAGCCATCCATCAAGTTCCGCAGTGTTTTGTAATGATCTAAAGCTCTCTGTGGATTCCACAGTGTTCTGTGATGTTCTGTAGGGACTAAAATGGACACGGCTGTGTTGGAGCTCTGTTAGGTCCATTGTATTCAGGCCTGTTATCATTGTGCTACAGTTTCCTCTCTGTCTTAGCTCCAGCTGAGTGTGTGTATGTATGTGTGTAAAAGCCCAAATGTACTAGGGCCCAGATCTGTAGATGTAGCATATGCCTGTATGTGTGTGTGTGTATTTCTCTGTGCGGGTGTGTGTTAGTATAGAGTCTGTATAGGTGTGTGTGTGCGTGTGACCTATGCTGCCTTGGTATGTGCTTGTTCAATACAGTGTAAAGGATTACATCAAGTGGCCCAGACATTGCTTGACATAGGTGCTAAGTTTGGTGCCGTGGACACTGGTGCCATCTTACCCCATAGGCAAACTGTATGCGATCAGGCAAAGACGCAGACATCCATTAATAAGCAGAAACTTTCGAAGGCCATCCAGAGAGCAAGCAGCAACAGTGGCATTGATATAACCACAAATGTGGATGGCTGAGTTTAAAAAGAGGGCATACATGGTTCTTACGTGTTACTACATACGTGTGTGGAAGCTGGTGAATCACATTTTGGCTGCAGTAGAATTTGACCCTACCCCAAAAAAAACTGCAAAAACTTTCACAAGCAGATAACCAGTGTGTTCACTTCCTACAGAATATTGCCAGACAAAACAGTTTTTGTCAGTGACCAGGAATCCAACATGAAGGCTGCCATTCTACCATTGGATTCTGTGCTTGTTCAGTACAAAGGATGCTGAGTCCGATGGCATTAAGAATGTGGTGGACATGATCGATTACTGCAAAGTGCTTGTTGCCTACTTAAAGAGAACTGGTGCTATTTCAAGCCTAAAGCACACAGTGAATCAAGAATGTAAAATAAGATTGAACAGCAAAGTGTTGGAACCTATACAGATACAATACCAAGACATAATAGACTTTCTCACTCTTTTCAAGTTAGCGATCAGCAAGTTTGAAGGCGAACAATACCCAGCTATTCGCATGATGTTACTCTGGTTTTCCTCAAAAAACACTGTGAGTCAATGTTTGGAGACCCACCACACTGCCCTTTTTAATGAAATGTCCCCTACAGCTACTCATTAAATTGCCACTTTTTTCCACCCGAAATTTAAGTCCCTAAAAATGCTAACAGAAGAGGACCACCGAGACCATGACGGAAACAGAGCATGGTAGGTAGATGAATCATTAGAGGAAAATCTACTTTTTGGGGGGAGAGAAACAAGGCCAGTTATTCTCACAACTACAGCATCTTTCCAAGAGAATGTTATGCATATCAGCAACAAGTGCTTCGAGCGAGTGCTCATTCAGTGTAGCAGGGCACGTTATAGAGGCCAGGCACTCTCGCCTGACACAGTAGATGCCATTGTATTCCTGCATAGTCCTAAGCCAATATCTAACGAGATATTGTGCACGTGTCTACTCTTTTGAGCTTGATCAGCATTTTGTTGTTAATTTTTTTTTTTTTTTTTTTTTTTTTTTGTTTTTTTTATTATTTGGCCTCTTCTTATGTTCCAAAGTAAGATGTATTTTGCCAAAGTTTGTCATGACTTTGATGGCATATTTCATTATAATTAAAGTTCTGGATGTCTGAAGTCCATGGGCTATGAGGGACAATCTTCAGATTTAGCCTGGTCAAAAATGTGTTTTTCAAAGAGGGGTGATATTAATTGTCTAATTTAAGTTTGTGGGGGTGATTAACAGCCTAAAGCTGGAATTCTACTTCCGTCTCAGCGACACAGTAGCTCTGCGCACCGTCGCCAAAGCTCTGCGCCGCCTTCCATGCACCTCCTCAAAATTGTAACTATGCGTCAAAGCGACACAGACAACACAGACCTTGAGAGTTCTGCTTGGTCTGCTTTACATCAGGAGACAGTGTCTAAAATTTGGATATAATTTTGGAGTCTAATTTTTGATTTAAGACAAATACCTTGTCATACTTTCACAAGAATATGTTTACATGCGATAGCTAGCAAGCTAATCCATTGTAAACACACGTGGCACCCCATGCTTACAGTTTGTGCAAACAGTATTTTATAGGTTCGTGGTTTTCCGCATTTTGTTCTATACGTCTATAACTTACAAGTGTAGTGCTGCTACTCCAATTTTTTTTTTAACAATTACTTTATTTATCTGAATGGCTTTAGTTATCACGTAACTGCTATATGGCAACAACACTCCAACAGAACAAAGAGTTCCAGAAACGCCCCTTTGTGTTGTGGCGGTGAATTGCCACACGTTGCAGTGTCTCCGACACAGAAGTATACATAAAAAACATTGGCGAAGCTGTCAGCATCGCTTTGATGCAGAAGTATACTCCAGCCTTAAGACTTACAAAGAACATTATTCTAAGCCGTTTATTGATTCCTGGCAAAAATTCTTACAAAAAAAGAGAGGTGATATTCACACTTCAGTAGCATTCAAGTCACGTACAATGGAACAGACTTGTAAGTGTGTTTAAGTCAAAGATTCTAAAGTGGAGCACTAGAATCTTTGGTTTAAATCTTCCCAGGTGTCAGGAAAAGTGGAGCATTGTATGTATTGTAAAAATGCTCAGGATCCAACACAGCAGCCTTGAAAATCTACAAAAGTAGGCCTCAGTACTTGATAGAATTTCAAAGTAACCTTGACACTGTAACAGAGCTTGGAGTGGTTCGATGATGTGGAATCCTAAAAAAAAAAGCAGCCAGAATGCTTTTTTGACTTGGAGAAATGCAGTACATCTCAGCAATAGGCAAACACGTCATCAGTTTCTGTTGCAAGAACGCCCATGAACAGGACATATTGGACTGACCCATGAACAGGACATATTAGACTGACCCATGATCAGGACATATTGAACAGATCCATGACCAGCAGCCGGTTGCACCAGCTGAGTGCAAGTTCCATCTTAGCTTAGTTCCGTAAACTGCCACTACGTTCGAGTGTTGCACTGTTGCACCACAACACATAAGTCCATTGTAGGATAAAGTTATAACTTATGATTTACACGTTTTTTTTTTTGTAGCTTGCTTGCAAGGGGCTCTTGGTTTGTAGAAGTTCCATTAATTCCTTTAATTCATGTTTTCTTGTTACACAATCCAGCTAGACTATTCCATAGATAGCCTAAACAATAAATAGCTACATCACAACAAATGGCACTAAAATACTATTTATTGTGAGACATCAAATTGTTTTAGTTACAAGTTTATAACATTTGGCACTGGCTTGTATTAAGTCGCATTTCCTGTTTACATTGTATACTGCCGTTGTTTGGCTTTAATCTGTGCAAACATCGTTAAATGCGACAGCAATTTGGTTAAGGAGAGGTTTACGCACTACTAATAAAGTTATGTCGTAAGTTATGGTGGTGCAACTCAAATTAAAAACGGCGCTAGTTTGAAACTACCTACCCGAAAGTTAAAGGTGAACGGTAAAGGTAGACCTTACACTCCCCCCACGACCAGGACATATTGGACAGACCCACAAACAAGAGTACCACCCAACAGTCATTGTTAATGCTAAAGGTGGAGGGGGGTACCACCAGGTGTACCACCTGAACAGTGCTGCCAACCTCCCCCCCCCCCCCCCCCCCACCCCCCATACCACCACCAAACACGCACACACAGACACATACACACACACAGTAAAAAAAGGACAGACAGGCGTGGGATACATCCTCTGAAGTCATGTCTCTGTCTCACACACACAATACGCCTACGTTGCGGTAATCCCCTGCCCCACCAACAGGGGGAGCTCTTGTCCTCATGGCATGTGAGGGAGTGAGTCATCTGCTCCCAATTACAGCACTTCCCACACTCTATCTCCCTTCCTCCCTTTCTCTCTCTCTTGCTTTGTCTCTATCCTCCCTCTCTCATCCCCTCTCTCCCTCTTATGCCACTTTCTTTGTCTTGTTTCTACACCCTTTCTGTCTTGTTTTTTCATTTTTCTCTGCTCTCTCTCTCTCTCTTTCTCCTTGTTTCCCTCCTCCTTCCATTCTCTCTCTCTCTCTCTATCTCCCACCTTTTTCCCTGTCTCTCTCTCTCCCCCCTCTCTCACCCGGTCAGATGTATGGACAAAAGAGGACAGGGACCGTATGGGGGCGTGACGATCAGGGTTTGTTGCCAGGGGCAACCCAGATCCCAACACAATGATGACCCCGTGAAGAATCCCAGGCCAGATCAATGGAGGCATTGATGGATGGAGAGAATGTGCAGAAGAGAGGGAAAGAGAGAAGGAGTGGAAGAGCGAGAGACAAAGAAACAGTAGCTAGAGAGAGGACAAGAGAGAAAAAGTGAGAGAGAGAGAGAAAGAAAGAAACAGAAAGAGAGACAGAGAGATGTTTATGACTAACACATCAGAAACCCTCTCTGACCCCTCTCTCTGCTCATAAGCGCTGTTTGTTCTGGGATTGGTCTCTGGTCTGTGTGTGTGTCTAGTCTGTGTGTGTGTGTGGGGGAGCATGGCTTTGACACCAGTGAGTGTCATATACCCTCAGGAGTGAAAACTTTGCAGCTGCAGGGTCATTCAGATCTCTCTTCCTCTGCTAGTGAGTATCATTATGAGCCCAACAGACCTCCACTCTGGTGACCTGCAGCTG
>JAGFZM010003587.1:0-10710 GCA_017657215.1 Limnothrissa miodon
GTGCGAGCACGCATCATTCTTTTTCCCGGCAGAAATGTACGTTGCCATGATAGCAGATGGCTTTGTGCTTGGTCGGGCGTGTCATTGAAAAGAAGGGGTGTGGTGTGGCGTGTAGCACAAATTTTGTATTTTAGAAGAGGTACACGTGAATTCGCCACTGACCAAAAAAACCTGGTCCAGAATCATTCACGTATTGTTCAAAGGCTATTTTACGGGCGCTTAGTGCTTTGGGATATGGAAGAGTGCAGGCACAAGCTGCTTCTTTCATCAGCAGGAGCAAGCAGCCCAGTCCTAGACATGAAATTGAAATGTACATCACATGGTTATTTTATTAAAATGTATAATATTTGTGAACCTTAGTTGATTGCAGTAAGCACTGAGAATTAATGTAACTGAACTGAAGGGCTATTTGATCAGTGGTGGACACAGCAATGCAAATACACCTTTCAAGCGAGATTGTCAAGAAACAAGAAAGTACATATTAGGCTACACCACCAGAACACCATTTAAGTCAATATTTTGGTTATATATACTGTAAATCTCCCGTGCTTTCACCTTGCGCACATTTTCTTCACACACACAAAACATTTTGCCAAAATGTTCACTTTTCCTACAGGCAATATAGCGTTCTGCGCTGGCCCCTCCCCCAAAGACAACTGCGTTTAAGACCTCAGACTATGCGCGACTAAACTTGAAAATCGGGCCCTGTCATCTGAAGTTTTAATAATCACCCCTCCCTCACCCTTAATCCCCTCTGTCCTGTGTTTGCCTTATTTTGTCTATACTGGTAGTTGATTTGCTTGATTTGAATGCACATCTTATTGCTCTTTGAGTAAACCTAGCATGGCAGCTCGCTGGTGGAATGTGTGTGTGAATGGGTCAATGGGAGGCCATTGTAAAGTATTTTGGGTACTGTTGGGTGTAAAAAAAATGCTATAAAACCACAGAGCGGTCTTAATTTCCCTAAAAACAACTGCAGAAGATGTACGTCACCTGTGTATTAAGCATGATCAGCCCTTTATCCAAAATATGTGTCCAATCGCAGCTGTACTGTAAGCACTTTAGGTTCCCGATGAAGCACTATAATATTATTATTATTATTATTGTACTGTCTAATTATTTTTGTCTTCTCTAGATGCTACATTGAAGAAGTGGCCCGCAGCCACCCGAGGGCAGATAGGGACATCCATTAATGCAAAGCTTACAGAGCTCAGAAGATCCTCCAAATAATTTTTTTTTCTTTGTTCAGTTTTTTGGCTTATTTTTGTTCTTGTAATATACTTTTGTTCCTTTACTATTTTATTGTTCTTATGAAAATAAATAATATATATTTTTACATTTTGGCCTTTTATTTATGTTGTCTAGCAGCTATGGATTATAATAATTTTACTAATATATAGGTAGACATAGGTGGATATATATGTACAGTATACATATATGCATGCATATATGTACCTATATAGGTACATGTATGTGCGTATATATGTACGCATATATGTACATATATGTACATATAATATAGGAAAACGGCCAATTTTATATATGTGCCATATATTCAAAACATATATCGAAACCTATATTAAAACATATATGTTTATATAGGTTATTTCCGTGTGGGTTGTGTGTAATTGGTACCTTCTTTTCTGTCTGATCTTGTCCGACAGACTGATGAAGTAGGTGTAACGGCTGAATACAAGGCGCGTGCGACACCCTGAGTTCAAACTACGCTACAACATTCTTTAATATAATTCATATTAAATAGCTCAATAGTAACCATTTCATAGGGGTTATTATTCTCATAGTTAAGAATATATTTTGGAATGAAAGAAGAGCCAGCATGTAAAATGCAAGCTACAAAATAACATTATTGCATACTGTGCCTATTGCTCTGCAAAGCTCCATGACGCGACGTCGCAGCAACGTCTTTTGTTTACGTTATGGCAACGTTGAACAGCAACCAAACGGCCACGTAGCGGCAACTATTTTGTGATACCAAATAGCAACGTTATCAGGTTACCATTGTGCGACGTCGCGGCAACATCATTAAGGCTACGAAATGGCAACTTTTCTAAGTGACCATATCGCGACGTCGCAGCAACGTCTTTTGTTTACGTTATGGCAACGTTGAACGGCAACCAAACGGCCACGTCGCGGCAACGTATTTTCTGATACCAAATAGCAACGTTGTCAGGTTACCATTGTGCGACGTCGCGGCAACATCATTAAGGCTACGAAATGGCAACTTTTCTAAGTGACCATGACGCGACGTTGCAGCAACGTCTTTTGTTTACGTTATGGCAACATCCTGTCAGCGACGTTGCGGCAACGTGCAAAGTGGCCAATAAGTAATGTCGCCATGACCAAATGGCAACTTTTTGGCGACGTTGCAGCAATGTGATGTGTTAGCTGGGTAGGCTACATTTCTTTATTTTTATTTTGCACGTTCGCTCCATATTTTTCCTGAAAAAATCCGAGAACCAACTTATTTTATTGGTGTGGCCTAATTTAAAAACGTTTAAGAAATGTTTCAAATAAATAAATTATATCCATATGTTCATTTACAGAACAAATGTCATGTTGTTTATTAACATTTAACGTCATTTGAGAGTCGGAGATCTGTTGATCTGTTACTGGGCAACAAACAACGCCACTGCAAAAACTTTGCAGCTTCTGGGGAGTAATTTCAATGTAGCCTAGGCCTATTTGAAAATGTCGAAAAGACAGTTGAATTTACTGTCCTTTTTCACGTGATGTGGAGTATTTTGGACAGCCAAATGGTAAGCATATTGTCTATTAACAGGCCGCCGTGCCAATCTTTAAAGCTCGCCTTCCATCGGCATTTCATTGTTTTTGCAGTGATCTTGCGGTTTCATTGTTTTTGCTGGTGCTCCTCTTTTCCCAGTGCATAGAAAAAGTGGGTGGTGGCCCAATGTTCGGTCTTCCTCATGAATATCCATGATGGCGTGATAATAAGTCGCCTCTGATTTGTTGAGAAATTAATTGCTGACTGTATACTGTAGCCTAAGTCCCACCTGTGGTGATGTGGGCAAGCCTAAATATTTGTAAATTATTGTCATAACATTTATACCATTGACATTATCTGAACTTGAGGTCTTTAAGTCCCACAGCATAGCAAATGGACATTTGCATGTTGTTTTCTGTATACGTTCCGGGACCTGTGTCCGTCGCTCATCCATGCGCTGTCATATGTACTTTGTGTTCCGGCACCTTGTGATTTACAAATTAAGCACTGTGTATAATCTATTCTCTATTTGATGTATATGGCATTAATGTAGTGTATAATCTATTCTACGGTGAGTAATAGACATTATGGTTAATTTTTAGCTTACATAAGCACACCTAAAGGTCATCTGGGGTCACGTGGACGAAAGAGAGAAAGAAAGATATTTTGATAAATAGAGAGAGATGAAAAGACAGATAAAGATGGAGAGAAGAGATAGAGACAGTCTGAGATGGAGAGGGAGAGAGAGGAGAAATAGAGACCGACAGAAAGAGGCGAATGGAGAGAGAGGGCAAGAAAAAGAAGAATGGAGAGAGAGAGCGAAAGAAAGAGGGAGCTGTGTGGCACTCCTGATAACTGGTGCCCGTGCGTGTGGGCACCTCCAGTCATGATGTCACCCCCTCCGCTCTCTGGGTTGGCACATGTCTGCAGAAAGCTGCCCTTTCCCTGAAAAATGCCAAACACACCACATTCCTCCGCCACCTTGGTCTGGGCCGTCTCCTCTCCTCTACCCCCCTCTCGCATATCATACAGACATCTCTCTCTCTCTCTCTCTCACTCACACACACACACACAATGCCCTTATATCATGCAGACATCTGAAAAGAGCTGATAACTACAATTTGTGCCCTCACAGAGGGGACACTGGTGTGTGTGTGTGAGTGATTGTGATAGAGAGAGAGAAAGACTGGCAATGGAAGAAGTCTGGCAGAGAGGATCGTGGGTAGTGGGCATTTGGGAAGATGACTGAGGGCATGGCACGCCACACGCCTTACAGATTAGCAGATTACTGTGTGTATGTGTGACTGTGTGTGTGTGTGAGAGGGCCTGTGAGGTGGCATTGTAATGCCATGTGTGTGTGTGCGGGTGGGGACTTTCTCGGTGTCAAAGAGCTAGACGGCACGAGCAAGGAACAAGAGGAGAGGAACACTTTTCAGAGACACACACACACAAACGCTGTACATGCACCCCAAAGTCTCTGCTAGCAACCTTACATTCCAACACACGCACACACAGAAGCACATTTGGATGGGCGTGTCTTTGTTCCTCAACCCCTGAGTGGCGGGTCTGCTGGAGAATTGTTCCAGTGTCTGGAGTGTGTCTGGGGTTTTGCCAGGCCTCCTCCTGCAGACACACACACACACAGTTAGGATGTTAGGGTGTGTTTGAGTGTGCTTCGCTTGCACACAGTCCCACAGAATGGACTATTGTTGAGGGCTACAGAGGGTGGAGAAGGAGAGGGCATGCAACAAGACGGAGGGGTTCAGATAAAAGACCCAAATAATGCTCTCTCAATGCCATAAATATCTCTGTTTTAACACACACATACACACACCTGCTCTCTCTACACCATAGGTATTCCTGTTTTAACACACACACACACTTTTCCTACTCTGACTGTGCCATAAATATATCTGTTTTAACACACACACACACCCTGAAAAAAGCTCCTCATGGATCGTTTGCCATTTTTGGATACGATAGACGGCACTTTCCGAGGCGACTTCTCTGTACTAGGCATGTGGTTGAGTTGTGCCAACATGTAAACTGCAAACCTCTCCAATTACAGCTGCAAGTGGGAAGTCAAGAATGCCTTTGGTGCAAATCACTACATTTTAGTTTGTATTTTAGTAAGGTACACATCCTAAAAGATTTTTTTTTTCTCTCTGCAAAAAAATTTTTTTTTTTTTAGTAGAATACCATTTTTGTTATTATAATTTTGTATAAATAGTTTGATGTGCGATAGATCTTGTCTTTGGCCTGAGCCAAGGATGTTGACCTTGGGCTTACAAAGGTTGGTGACTCCTCTAGGCCATGGATTATTCCACTTTAGACACTCTCAATCATCTCCAGTTTACATTATCTCTCTCTTAGACAATCACAAACACACACACACACACACACACACACAATCTATGACATACTTACCCTTTGTTGAGATCCAAAGAAAATAATTTGTGTATGCACGTGTGTGTAGTGTAAATAAGACAACAATGCTGGCAGTTTACTTTACCTTTTCTGGATTATTCTTGGCTTATCCAAAAATATACACAAGGAAAAGTCAGGTGAATTTTCGAGAAGTCCCGTCTAAAATGAAGCAGAGGAATCAGACTAATTTTGAGAGGAATGTCCTGCTATTCTCCTGGATGACCTTTGGCCACTGTAGGACCTTTCTCCTTGAATATGGTGACCTTTTTCACACAGGCTCACAGAGGGGAATGTGACCTTTGGGCTGGAGTGCACAACGTCTCCATTATGTAACACAAATGACATTGTCCATCTCTCTCTATGGACCCACGGCACCTCACACTAACCCCAAACACAGCAGACTCTAGGATTACATGGGCCTTTCAATGATGCATTATGGGTCTAGAACTGATGCATTAAAGGTTTATTACGGTGGGGGTCTATGGCATTGCCCAGTCCGAACCATTGGTCCAGAGCCTCGTTCCAGTCTGAGGCCCAGCCTGAGCCGTTGGTCAAGAGCACGGTCGGGGATGGAGGCCTTGGTGTTGTCTGTGCTATCTGGAACATTCTGCAGCAGTCTGGGTCTGAACTGTGCATTTGTTTTAAGTTCTGTGTTGTTCTGAAACAGAGAGTGTTCCAAGCCTTGATTAGGATTGTCTGGACTGTGACAGATGCCAGGGTAAAACTAAATGCAGCTTTGCTCAATCTTGTAGGACCATACAAATGCTAGCTAGCTAGCAACCATTCAATTTGTTATTTTGTGAATGAGTCGTTGTATTTCCGGTAGTCCTATTCAACTTTCTGTGGAGTGCCACGCGGTTCTGTAGTGCTCTAAAGCCATCCATCAAGTTCCGCAGTGTTTTGTAATGATCTAAAGCTCTCTGTGGATTCCACAGTGTTCTGTGATGTTCTGTAGGGACTAAAATGGACACGGCTGTGTTGGAGCTCTGTTAGGTCCATTGTATTCAGGCCTGTTATCATTGTGCTACAGTTTCCTCTCTGTCTTAGCTCCAGCTGAGTGTGTGTATGTATGTGTGTAAAAGCCCAAATGTACTAGGGCCCAGATCTGTAGATGTAGCATATGCCTGTATGTGTGTGTGTGTATTTCTCTGTGCGGGTGTGTGTTAGTATAGAGTCTGTATAGGTGTGTGTGTGCGTGTGACCTATGCTGCCTTGGTATGTGCTTGTTCAATACAGTGTAAAGGATTACATCAAGTGGCCCAGACATTGCTTGACATAGGTGCTAAGTTTGGTGCCGTGGACACTGGTGCCATCTTACCCCATAGGCAAACTGTATGCGATCAGGCAAAGACGCAGACATCCATTAATAAGCAGAAACTTTCGAAGGCCATCCAGAGAGCAAGCAGCAACAGTGGCATTGATATAACCACAAATGTGGATGGCTGAGTTTAAAAAGAGGGCATACATGGTTCTTACGTGTTACTACATACGTGTGTGGAAGCTGGTGAATCACATTTTGGCTGCAGTAGAATTTGACCCTACCCCAAAAAAAACTGCAAAAACTTTCACAAGCAGATAACCAGTGTGTTCACTTCCTACAGAATATTGCCAGACAAAACAGTTTTTGTCAGTGACCAGGAATCCAACATGAAGGCTGCCATTCTACCATTGGATTCTGTGCTTGTTCAGTACAAAGGATGCTGAGTCCGATGGCATTAAGAATGTGGTGGACATGATCGATTACTGCAAAGTGCTTGTTGCCTACTTAAAGAGAACTGGTGCTATTTCAAGCCTAAAGCACACAGTGAATCAAGAATGTAAAATAAGATTGAACAGCAAAGTGTTGGAACCTATACAGATACAATACCAAGACATAATAGACTTTCTCACTCTTTTCAAGTTAGCGATCAGCAAGTTTGAAGGCGAACAATACCCAGCTATTCGCATGATGTTACTCTGGTTTTCCTCAAAAAACACTGTGAGTCAATGTTTGGAGACCCACCACACTGCCCTTTTTAATGAAATGTCCCCTACAGCTACTCATTAAATTGCCACTTTTTTCCACCCGAAATTTAAGTCCCTAAAAATGCTAACAGAAGAGGACCACCGAGACCATGACGGAAACAGAGCATGGTAGGTAGATGAATCATTAGAGGAAAATCTACTTTTTGGGGGGAGAGAAACAAGGCCAGTTATTCTCACAACTACAGCATCTTTCCAAGAGAATGTTATGCATATCAGCAACAAGTGCTTCGAGCGAGTGCTCATTCAGTGTAGCAGGGCACGTTATAGAGGCCAGGCACTCTCGCCTGACACAGTAGATGCCATTGTATTCCTGCATAGTCCTAAGCCAATATCTAACGAGATATTGTGCACGTGTCTACTCTTTTGAGCTTGATCAGCATTTTGTTGTTAATTTTTTTTTTTTTTTTTTTTTTTTTTTGTTTTTTTTATTATTTGGCCTCTTCTTATGTTCCAAAGTAAGATGTATTTTGCCAAAGTTTGTCATGACTTTGATGGCATATTTCATTATAATTAAAGTTCTGGATGTCTGAAGTCCATGGGCTATGAGGGACAATCTTCAGATTTAGCCTGGTCAAAAATGTGTTTTTCAAAGAGGGGTGATATTAATTGTCTAATTTAAGTTTGTGGGGGTGATTAACAGCCTAAAGCTGGAATTCTACTTCCGTCTCAGCGACACAGTAGCTCTGCGCACCGTCGCCAAAGCTCTGCGCCGCCTTCCATGCACCTCCTCAAAATTGTAACTATGCGTCAAAGCGACACAGACAACACAGACCTTGAGAGTTCTGCTTGGTCTGCTTTACATCAGGAGACGGTGTCTAAAATTTGGATATAATTTTGGAGTCTAATTTTTGATTTAAGACAAATACCTTGTCATACTTTCACAAGAATATGTTTACATGCGATAGCTAGCAAGCTAATCCATTGTAAACACACGTGGCACCCCATGCTTACAGTTTGTGCAAACAGTATTTTATAGGTTCGTGGTTTTCCGCATTTTGTTCTATACGTCTATAACTTACAAGTGTAGTGCTGCTACTCCAATTTTTTTTTTAACAATTACTTTATTTATCTGAATGGCTTTAGTTATCACGTAACTGCTATATGGCAACAACACTCCAACAGAACAAAGAGTTCCAGAAACGCCCCTTTGTGTTGTGGCGGTGAATTGCCACACGTTGCAGTGTCTCCGACACAGAAGTATACATAAAAAACATTGGCGAAGCTGTCAGCATCGCTTTGATGCAGAAGTATACTCCAGCCTTAAGACTTACAAAGAACATTATTCTAAGCCGTTTATTGATTCCTGGCAAAAATTCTTACAAAAAAAGAGAGGTGATATTCACACTTCAGTAGCATTCAAGTCACGTACAATGGAACAGACTTGTAAGTGTGTTTAAGTCAAAGATTCTAAAGTGGAGCACTAGAATCTTTGGTTTAAATCTTCCCAGGTGTCAGGAAAAGTGGAGCATTGTATGTATTGTAAAAATGCTCAGGATCCAACACAGCAGCCTTGAAAATCTACAAAAGTAGGCCTCAGTACTTGATAGAATTTCAAAGTAACCTTGACACTGTAACAGAGCTTGGAGTGGTTCGATGATGTGGAATCCTAAAAAAAAAAGCAGCCAGAATGCTTTTTTGACTTGGAGAAATGCAGTACATCTCAGCAATAGGCAAACACGTCATCAGTTTCTGTTGCAAGAACGCCCATGAACAGGACATATTGGACTGACCCATGAACAGGACATATTAGACTGACCCATGATCAGGACATATTGAACAGATCCATGACCAGCAGCCGGTTGCACCAGCTGAGTGCAAGTTCCATCTTAGCTTAGTTCCGTAAACTGCCACTACGTTCGAGTGTTGCACTGTTGCACCACAACACATAAGTCCATTGTAGGATAAAGTTATAACTTATGATTTACACGTTTTTTTTTTTGTAGCTTGCTTGCAAGGGGCTCTTGGTTTGTAGAAGTTCCATTAATTCCTTTAATTCATGTTTTCTTGTTACACAATCCAGCTAGACTATTCCATAGATAGCCTAAACAATAAATAGCTACATCACAACAAATGGCACTAAAATACTATTTATTGTGAGACATCAAATTGTTTTAGTTACAAGTTTATAACATTTGGCACTGGCTTGTATTAAGTCGCATTTCCTGTTTACATTGTATACTGCCGTTGTTTGGCTTTAATCTGTGCAAACATCGTTAAATGCGACAGCAATTTGGTTAAGGAGAGGTTTACGCACTACTAATAAAGTTATGTCGTAAGTTATGGTGGTGCAACTCAAATTAAAAACGGCGCTAGTTTGAAACTACCTACCCGAAAGTTAAAGGTGAACGGTAAAGGTAGACCTTACACTCCCCCCACGACCAGGACATATTGGACAGACCCACAAACAAGAGTACCACCCAACAGTCATTGTTAATGCTAAAGGTGGAGGGGGGTACCACCAGGTGTACCACCTGAACAGTGCTGCCAACCTCCCCCCCCCCCCCCCCCCCACCCCCCATACCACCACCAAACACGCACACACAGACACATACACACACACAGTAAAAAAAGGACAGACAGGCGTGGGATACATCCTCTGAAGTCATGTCTCTGTCTCACACACACAATACGCCTACGTTGCGGTAATCCCCTGCCCCACCAACAGGGGGAGCTCTTGTCCTCATGGCATGTGAGGGAGTGAGTCATCTGCTCCCAATTACAGCACTTCCCACACTCTATCTCCCTTCCTCCCTTTCTCTCTCTCTTGCTTTGTCTCTATCCTCCCTCTCTCATCCCCTCTCTCCCTCTTATGCCACTTTCTTTGTCTTGTTTCTACACCCTTTCTGTCTTGTTTTTTCATTTTTCTCTGCTCTCTCTCTCTCTCTTTCTCCTTGTTTCCCTCCTCCTTCCATTCTCTCTCTCTCTCTCTATCTCCCACCTTTTTCCCTGTCTCTCTCTCTCCCCCCTCTCTCACCCGGTCAGATGTATGGACAAAAGAGGACAGGGACCGTATGGGGGCGTGACGATCAGGGTTTGTTGCCAGGGGCAACCCAGATCCCAACACAATGATGACCCCGTGAAGAATCCCAGGCCAGATCAATGGAGGCATTGATGGATGGAGAGAATGTGCAGAAGAGAGGGAAAGAGAGAAGGAGTGGAAGAGCGAGAGACAAAGAAACAGTAGCTAGAGAGAGGACAAGAGAGAAAAAGTGAGAGAGAGAGAGAAAGAAAGAAACAGAAAGAGAGACAGAGAGATGTTTATGACTAACACATCAGAAACCCTCTCTGACCCCTCTCTCTGCTCATAAGCGCTGTTTGTTCTGGGATTGGTCTCTGGTCTGTGTGTGTGTCTAGTCTGTGTGTGTGTGTGGGGGAGCATGGCTTTGACACCAGTGAGTGTCATATACCCTCAGGAGTGAAAACTTTGCAGCTGCAGGGTCATTCAGATCTCTCTTCCTCTGCTAGTGAGTATCATTATGAGCCCAACAGACCTCCACTCTGGTGACCTGCAGCTG
>JAGFZM010003588.1:0-16796 GCA_017657215.1 Limnothrissa miodon
AGGGTTTCACTTGAGGTTTCATTTAGAGACGTAAGCGTTCCAATATTTAATCACGAAATTCAGTAAAAATTGACAGAAGCGTTTATTTGTGCCGTTCTTTCGCTGCTGTGCACAGGTAAATGTGTGTGTTCGGCCACAAGATGGGGGTGCCTCACCGCGGCCTGGGGGCCGGGGCCCACCGACAAGAACGAGCACCTAGGGGCCATGCTAATCTTCTCTGTATTGTTCCAATTTTAGTATATGTCCTGCCGAAGCGAGCACAAATTTGATGTATGATTGCAATGAATATATACCGGGGACATGGGGACATTTCTGTCATGGACGGTTGTCCTGTAATCTTAAGAACTGTTAGTAAGCGGGGAACGTCCACTCTCAAACACTTCCTCCTTTGGTACTTCACCCTGGGGGAGCTCATGGACAAGTGTAGAATGAATGGGGGCCCATGCGTGGAGCTGCACCTGAAGATTCCTATATATATATATATATATATATATATACTGTATATAAACAAATGCAATAGAGTGTTAAAAACAGAATAGAGAACCGACACAAAGGGCACACACACAGTATTTTCAAACTTGCTTGATTATCAAAAAATATAGCTTGGGTGCAAATCTGATGACGTCACGCGCAGTAAACCAGCTAGTTGCTAGCACTGCCCAACCTGTAAAAAAACAAAAGTGTATGACTCCCAGATTATTCCACTTTTGAATTACAACCCCTATCAATCTCTCTGAAACCACAATAAGACTTGGACTTCGTTGACGATATAAGGAAAACATGTTATATAGCCGTCTAGCTCCATAGACGTCTATTGAGTTTGCACTCGCCCGCGATTGCCCCCTTGGTGAACTGCAGAGAGTGGAGGGGCTCTCCGTAAATGGGCTCTGTTAGTTTTTATATACAGTTTATGGTTAGAAGTCATAGTTTTTGGCTCTGTTGTAAAAGACCTACAGCTGTAACAGGCTCTGCTTTAAGTCATATTGTTCAGCTCTGCTATCATAGACCTATTTTTCTCCGTCGCTAATACGTCCATTTGCAGGGGTTTGTTAACATAGAAAAACGAGGAATCCTGGATATTGTTCACGTGACTCGCTCGGTCGCAGGGGCCAGCTTTTCTAAAAATATAGTGTCTACTCCGCCTTAGGTCAATTTGCTTTTCCTCCTCCACTGACCGCCAGAGGGCACTCGTTACACAAAAATATATTCTACAACCTACTTCACGTCACTGCACTCTGACATACATCAGTTTCAATGCACTCGTTTAAAATATATACCAACCAGTTATAAACGTGTTTAATTTGCCATTGTAAAGTTATGCATTTTGAGGCATTTATATCTTAAATTACGTAGTAAATCATGTCATTGCAGTCATCTCCTTCCTTCAAAAATACAAAACAAAGCTTTTGCATTTTTACACTTTACAGTTAGGCCTATTGTGTAAAAATCTTAAATAATATTTTAGCTGCATAACAATGTCATTGCACGAACAATATTGACCACTAGATGGCGCGGCAGTATTAGGTGAGCTTCTTGGAGCATGCATACTCACCAGACGTGACAAAAGTACTGAAATTCCTTACTCATGTAAAAGTATAGATACTAGAGTTTAAACTATTTTCAGACTTTTTTTAGAAGAAGTTGAAGATTCAAAAGTATTAAAGTACGGGTTTCAAAACTACTTCAAGTATAAAAGTAAAAGTAATCTAAGGGAAAAATGCTATTACGCACAAAAGCTCAGGCTGCATTACAACATCTTATAATATGACTATTATGTTATATTAAAATGTTAATGTTGCTATTTGTGGATGCACTAGACTACTCCTTTCATATACATCAAATATGTCCATTGAAAATGAATGCATTTTAGTACTTAAGACAAACAATAACAATAAATTATAACACTAACAATAACACTTAACAATAAATCAATATAACAATGTACCAAAACAAAATATTTAAGTTTATTTCATTACTGTTTAATACATTCTAAACCTATTAGATATTAAGTCCACATTTATTTGACATTACATTTGTAATTCTGTACTCTTTGTGTTCTAGATACATTAAAGTACTGTATCATCATCACCAACAACCATCTATTCAGGGGAAATTGACTGAGCTTTAAGCTCTTTTTCAGCTATGACCTGATCATAACAATCATCCAACAATAATGAACAAAAAGAAATGTATCAATAACAAAACAAAACCAAAAAGAATGGCATCATGAACAAGTTTACTTGACAAAATTACTTAAAACAACAGCACTATACAGAAGGCCTAAACATATTGGGTATCAGGGTAACACTTTTAGTCTTCTCCAAATGCACTACAGTGCATATTGGTACACTTGAATGTACTATTTTGACATGCCACACACACACATGTAAACAGGCTAGATTCAAGATTAGAGCCAGTACGGTGGCACATGCATACGTACGCATTGAATAATGGGAGATTACAACAACAATGGACTTGTGATCTTTTGGATTCCTTACATCATTTGGATTGAGAAGACTTCCAAAGATTTCTTCAGTGTAGATAACACTGCAGACAATTTCTTTGAAACCATGGAAAAAAGGCAACTGCAACGACTTTTCCATTTCAGTTGGGCTTAAGTTTACAGTTTAATGAAATTCTCTGTACTATGTTGGACTACTATTCCATGCCCAGTTGTACAGTTAACAAAAGCAATGTAATGTAAGCTTATTTTATAACCCAAGGGTTATTACTCTTCCGTGCTTTTCAATAGTGTGCACGCAAGAGGACATTATGGCCAGAGCAATTTGTCTTTTAAAGTCTATCAACCAGACTGAAGTTATTTGACTGAAGTCTGCTCTTTTCTTATGAAAATGCATATGCATTAGTTAGCCTATACTGTCAATAGGGCACTAAATAGACGGCTAAAAAAGTGTTATCCGATCAAATATTATTACCCTAGAGCTAAACTGGCACGTCAAGCTGTCCAAATACAATGAAAAGATTGTTTTTTAATGTTTGCTTCTCAGTCGCATGTGATGTAGCCAGTTCAATTGAGTACATCTTAAGCTAGGGAGAGAAGCGAGGGATAGAGACTGGGCAGACGACTGCATGATGAAACATGCATAAAAAAGTAGTGTAGTATGGGACAGTTTCACCAAAAAGTGACACAGATATACTGGAATTATGTATTGGTATTTTCATGTTGCGGTCTATTGGGAAATATTCCGCATATGAGGTCACCTCCGTCTCCTCAAACTTATACAGCGTCTCATCGGAGCTGTCATTTCCCTAAATGAGCCATGGCAATGTTTCAAATTAGCTTCAAACACTGCACCACGTTACCCATGTGTTAAAGTCAAAACCGTATCTGTCATATATCCAATGCCCACCTCCATTCCTCCCCAGCATTCCGCATTAAACCGTTTTTAGCCGAAGCCTTCATTAACTTTACACTGCTATCTATAGGGGCACAGCTTAGCCTATGCAGCTAAATTGCCATTTTTACATCCTTAAACAAGGTTCAAAGTAATTCATTGGTAGACTTCTGAGGGCCCTGACATTTAAAACGAGACAATGAGAACTTTGAAAGTACACAGGTACTTTATTTACAAGACAGTGAATACAGACAGTACCTTCACGTAATTTTGTGGTCGCCGCCATCTTTAAGTTAAGTTGTTTGTTGGAGCTCTGCAGTTGACTTATCGCATTTACCGTCTCTAGCAGCTAAAAACACTTTCATGCAGAATGCTGGGGGTGAACGGAGGTGGGCATTGGATATATGTTTGTACTCGGTAACATCTTTCAGTACAGTCCAGGTCCAAGTCGCACCGGATTTAATGATCCTTTAAAGAGGGGCTAAGCAACGTTCTGTTTTTCTCTCACGAGCTCCCTCTAAAGACCGCTGTATTGCATTGTATTGCACTGCATTCTATTGGAGGCGGTCCGCGCTGCTGAACATTGCAAGTGCTGTATCTACCGCTATAGGCCACGGTGCACCGTTCGTTTGCCGTGTAATGACTCATTTTAGCATCTTAAACAGTATGAAACGGATTAATTAAATGAAAAATGTTGCATAGTGGGCCTTTAATGCTGCCATAATGCATTCAGTTTAGCTCTAGGATAACAAGTCTGACTGGTTAACCTTACCAACTAATGAAGCTTGGTGGTCAGTCAGGGATATTTTTGTTTTTTGCCATCCCTAGAAGTTTCAGTGTAGGCTACAGTATTATGGCCTACAAGCCTTAAACAAGAGGTTGAATCAGGTAGCCTACATAATTAATTACTTGGAAGCAAGAACTGTCAGTGGTCAGAGAACAAATCCCGCTTTTTGAATTTGTATTGTGAACTTTCTAAGCTCTATAAGGCTAGCAATGAAACGGTCACTGACACTATTATTCGAGCAGAGACTATTTTCACGTCATTGAGAAGAGCAGACGAGCAAATTTGTGATGGACTTCAGATAGCCATGGTAGTAAAGGGGCTACCAGATTCATACAAGCCATTCTTCGTGCACATAACACATACAAACAATGTGCTAATGTTCGGTGAGTTTAAAGCAAAACTAAGAAGTAATGAGAGTACTGAAAAATTTTGGAGAGTTGACGTGAGTAAGGAAGACAATGTCATGAAGACTAGCGGAGCAACAAGAGAGGACGAGGAAAGAAAATGGCCTTGGCTGATATCAAGTGTTACACGTGTGGTAAGAAGGGGCACATGGCAAGGGCATGTCTAGGCTACAGTAAACCCTAAAGAGAAGAGAGGATCGAAGATGGGATGCACTACAGCGAGGAAGGGGACGCAGTGGGGGACAAGGCCGTGACCATGTGAAGAAAGCTGATGGGGAGACAGAGGCAGACTCTACATCTTTCCGTTTCTTCAAAATGAATGACTGCCCTATACAACAAGAAAATAAGAAAGGTCTCATGGTCAACTGTGGTGCCACATTAGTACATGATCAACAATGCCACAAAGTTCAAGACAGTTGACAAGAACTTCAGACCTGATGACCACATGATTGAGCTTGCCGACGGAACAAAGGTAAGCGGGATGGCAAAGATGAGAAGAGACACCGAAGTCTACTTGCAGGACAGCGAGTATGGCAGAATGCAACCGCTGAAAGAGGTTGGAGAACTTTATTTGAGATGTCACGATGCATGCTTTTGGAGAGTAACCTCCCAAAACAATTATGGACATATGATGTACAGACAGCTGCTCAAATTCGCAACAGGTGTTACAATAAGCGGCTAGAACAGACACCTTATCGTGTTTTCACAGGAAAAACACCTAACCTACTGTATCTAACATGAATATATTTGGAATATATTTGTAATATATTGAATGTTACGCATATAAGCAGGACAAGAAAAAGCTACTTAGAAAATCTCGACATTTTATTTCTTGTCACTCCAGTAACCGCATGTAAATAAGAAAGACGTGGATGTCCCTTCTAGTCCCTTCTAACTTCTTCCCCTTAGGACTTTATTGAAAGAACCACAGTAACCTATGCTAAATCCTAACAAAGTAGCATCGCATGTCAGAGCAACTCGGTGCACGCACGGAGACAAGACAGTATGGATCAACTTGTCTAAGTTAGGGTAAGGATATTTCAATATTGAAAATCGGTGGCATCTTGCTTTAAATGTGGTGGAGAGTTGTTCCTAACAGAGTCGCTCTTCCATATGCTATCTAACACTGGGATTATGTTTTCTTGAATGAACTTATAAATTGGAAGTGTTGCCATTAGCGTAGGGTAGCGTAGAATGCATGTTGCATGTAGTCGCAGTTCTGTCTATTTTTATGTTACCTGGCATCATAGGGCGCCTCCTCCAACTCCTGAACAGCCTTCCATTTCTCTTCCACTTGACATCTCTACATGTGACGTGACCTGTAACACCTACACTCCACAACTCAGCCTATTTCATTTCGTGCATAACAAAAAAAAAACATATATGAGCACACATATGAGGTCACATACAGGCACAAGGCTGCATTGCAAAGCCATGAACCGTCAAACTGTGCCACGCACACAAACTGTGACAAACAAAACGAATGTTTATTCATGAACCGTACCACCCCTACTAAATACCCTGTAATTCAAGACTCAGCTACGTAAGAATTACTGTGCGTGTGTGTGTGTGTGCGCGCGTAATAGAGAAGGAGTGTGTATGCAGTAGTAAAAGTCACTGATTAATGTGCATCATAGTTTTCCATGTTCCCTTGGGCTCTTGGCATGGGTCCCCCCTGGTGGGCCAGGCCCTGGAGCTCCAGCCCAAAGCCTTGGCAGGGGCCTCCGGCTGAATCTGTGTCCCAGGAGAGAGCTCCTACTGTGGGAGAAACCCTGAGACTGTTGGGTCGCATTCCCTGCTACCCTGCCTCTCCCCAGTACTATGGGATACATCAGAGATCTGACATGGCTATGAGGTGAGAAGCTGTCACCGCTTCTCAAAGTCAAGGAAGTAGTCTTAATGGCTGCTTACTGTACAGTAATTCAAGGATTCTACATCACTGGACCTCACTAATCACTTTACTTCGAAATTTTATCAAGTACTGAGTCCTACTTTTGTAGATTTTTCGAGGCTTCACTGATGGATCACTGGCATCTTTGCAATACTGACAATCCTCCACTATTCCTAACATTTAGGGGAGATTACGCGCTGTGCTTACACACTTTTCATGAGTCTTTCCACTGCATTTAGACGTCATGTTTGGAGTCCATTGCTGTAAGTAAAAAATATTATTACTCTAGAGTACAGTTGCAGGAGCATTAGTTAATAATGCTATTTAATTAATAGCAGTCTTAGTGTGTGTGATTGCATTTGTGTGTGTGTGCGCGCGCGCGTAAGTATTTTTGGTAACAGTGCCTGTACAGGCGAGCCTTAGCCAAATCTCCGGGTGGGAATGTGGATGGCCAGGTCAGTGCCTCGGCCGCGGAACATTCTTTCACACAAAGGAGAGAGCTCTCTGAGGAGGCCCTGCCACAGCCAAACATGCCAAGAAAGACTGTGAATATCTTGGGAATATCCTGGAAATATCCTGGGTATTGCTGGGCTGGACCACGGACTCATTTAAGAGGCCCGGGGTGTTGGGAACACCTCTGTCTGGCAGCCATGTGGTGAGGCGTGGAGCACTGTGACATCACTTCATTAGCATGCTTACAACAGAGATTATGTAGATGACCTTCTAAACAATCTTTCATCATAAAGGCATGAAATGATAGGTTACATAGGTCTTTTGTTCTAATAAAAGGCATCTTTAATGTTACCATTTGTTTCCTAGGTCTTTATCTTACAGGCCGCACTCTGTGTCCTTCATTGATGATTGTCTGGTTCACACCAAATTTCTCTTTCAACTGGCGTGTCAGATTTCTCTTTCAACAGTCTGACATCGAGCCAATATATAGATGACCATAAACAAACTTGAAATCCTCGGGGAAGCCATTTCAACAAATAATAAACAATCTTTCTGAACGTAAACAAGTATTGTGCCTAATTGTGCATGGGAGGTCTAAGGGAAAAGAATCAGTTCTTTTGTGGTTATGTATTTTTTTATTTTATTTTGCTGGCTTGCTATTTTCAGTGATTTCATTTCCCTCCTTTAAACATGACAGGAATGGACTGTAAGGAGACAGTTCAGCAGACGACTGTGATCCCATTGCCCGAGTATGCAAGGTCAGCCAAATGAGTTATTAGCACTCCCGTCCTATCAAAAGGGCTCAGACATCATTCAGTGCTCTGTAGTTGTCATTTTGATAAGGCCCCAGTGCACTTGCTCATAGACATCCAAATGCGTCATATGCCACCAGTACAAAGAGGTACTGTGAGAACCAGGGACTGGGAAGGGCACAGCACATAGGGGGCATTCTGTGCATATGGTGTATAATCAGGGGTTAATTTGTGCCGGATCCTGCCGGAACAGGATCCGGCACCTCATGATTTTTGCCTCCCAGTGTTCCGGGACTTATTTGGGCAGATCCGGCACCTCTCGTGTATAAATATATATAAATAAGGCCACACCAATATAATTAGTTGGTTTTGCCGCTTGAATAAATGAAATAAAATTGAATTCAAATTGAATTCGAACTCACACGAACATAAAAAAACAGTGGCTGATGGCTATGCTGGTGAAAAATGCTGGTGAACTGCTAAGGCCAGTGTTTGCAGTTATTAGAATATTTGATCAAAAGAGAAAAACATCTGACAAGTACATTGAAATTAACGAGGATGAGAACTTTGCGCAGTTGCACTCACGGTGCCGAAAGCAGTCTGCCAACTTGCAGTCTGCCCCCCGTGCATTGTATATGTTCAATTGACTAGTTCAATCGTTATTGGTTTGCCTGATGAAAGACGTGCAGAAAAGAGTCCTGCTAACAAGGACGATAGCTTACATGACATAAATGTAGGCATATGGGTTTACTCCCTCGTTCTGTTTTTTTTTTTTAATTAATAGTCGCCTATTATTTTCTGGTTAGCAGGCCTTTTGAGCAGGGCATACACACACACACACAGACAGACAGATGCACAAACACACACGCAGACTGACTGCCCCCTCATGCCCTCACATACCCAGCTAACACATATACGTTGCCGCGACGTTGCAGTAACGTAAATTCACGACGAAAGTTACTTTGCCGCGACGTAATCGCTGACGTTGCCACAACGTGGAAAGTGAAAGAGGCTGTGAGGTAACCGCGACGTAACTTTCCGACGATGCCAGTCCGTAACAGCGACGTTGTGGCAACCAATTTTTACAGGTTGCCAAAGGGTCGCTTAACGTAACTTTGTTACGTTGCCAGTTTGTGGCCTCAACGTCCTAGCGACGTTGTAGCAACCAAAATACCTAATGACGACCTTTTAGCAACCTTTTTTTCAGGTTGTCATACCATCGATTTGGGCGGACAAATAGTCCTCATTTGCCCTTATAATATGGGGAGATAAAGAACAGACCCCGGGGCTCAGTAAAATACCTTGTACTTGAAATTAGCCTTTATGCATTCATTATTTGCCTCCTTCGGGCTGCTCCCTTCGCTGTTCCTGCAAAATATAAAAGGTGAGATTTTCTTTTTATTTTTATTTAATGTAGGTTACTCAACAGAAAAAGGTTGAAAAAATGTTAAACGTTTGACGGATCGTCGGCCAATCAAATTCGGTTAATGCAAATATTCAAACACAGGCATAAACCTTCTTCCTTGTGGTGTAAATATATTCACTTCTTGTAATACAGGTCATTTACTATTTATAAACAAAACAACCACGGTGTGAACCGGAGAATCAACCTGTAGGTGATAATCTCCGTGAATGGCTTCCATGGCCTCACTACTGATGAGGCTATTTGACTAAGCGCAATTAGCCAGCTAGCCAACCCCATAGACTTCCAGTATAGCTTTAGCCTACAGCTAACAGAAGCTGCCAACTATTTTTGAAATAGTATAAAGCTATAACAATGATGAAAAAGTCTATCACTGCTGGTTAAAACATTGAATGAGAGTTACTGATAATCGTTGATCAGACTCCAATTGATTTTGTAATAATGAAATTATCGTTGTCCATATCATATTCAATTCTATAACTGTCATTTCTTGCTAATGAAAATAGCTAGGCTTACCGGAGCTTCGTGGTGGAAAAACACTAATTCATCCTGGCTTCACGTTGGTTTTTCACCACTTGGTGGATCTTTGGTATAAAAGAAGTAATTAGTATTGAATTTTGATAATTTTTGTAAAGAATTAAGCGATTTCCCTCTTAGAGAGCTAAGCGATTAGACTCTAAGAGAGCTAAGTAATCATCAGAAGCTGCAACCATGGTATTTAGGGAAAATGGTGGAAATGCAACCTGTAGCCAAACTGTTTTCATTATCTGCAAAGAAACTCCCTGGCTGCTCTTTATCATATCTAAAATGATCCCATTGTATGACTCAAACACAAATGCAGACTGTGCCCAGAGGGGACCCCAGTTCCTCACAGTATTGGGCAGATGAAGGCGCAAATGTACATTGAAAGTAACATTATTGATCCCATAAAGGGTCTCCATTTCCTGAACAAACTCTGTTAGCAACCCCTCAGATTCTGATATGTGCAGTGGTGATATATTCTCACTGAGTAGAAGAGAAACCCCCTTTACCAACTTAAACCAGTGCTTCAGATATTTTTCAGGCAAGACCCCTTTCAATTTTGGTATGCTGTAATAAAACAACCACATGTTCCACTCGTGTGCCTTCCAGAACTTTTTTTCTTTCACTGAGCGGGGGACACTGGAAACATTACAGGGGGGGTTAATAGAAGTTAAAATGTCATCAATCTGTTCTGTTGAGCGCCTGATATACCATGGCGATTGGTAGATTTCAGAATGAAACCACAGCGTGGTGATACTTCTTGCTACACCCAGCAACACACTGTGCATATAATCTGGAACACAGCCATCAATGATATTAAAATCAGGTAGACAAGACAAAATACTAGGCCCTTTCACTCCCTTAGTGGGGTTTCCAGCAAGAGCCTCTTCTACCAGATCATCAGTCTGGGAGGGATTCCTCAACTCTGCTCTTTCATAGGGATAAGCCCTTACACGCCCCCTGCGCTTTAACACACTTGTTCCTTTCTGCATACAAAAAGAACACCCAAACTCTCCATTAAACTGTTTAAAGTTCTGAATCATTGGCCGAGCAACTGAATCTGCCACCATGGTAGTAAGCAGTACTTTACTTCTGACAACTTCCCCACTTTCACTTTGCCATATAATACCATTAGAGTACAACTCTATGCATTCATTGACAAATGGTTTCATGTAAGTGTTCATATTTGGTTTGTTTTGACCAAACCACAGGCCACAAAGCATAACATGTTTTGCACGTAGTTGTATTGGCAGTTCATTAACAGTACACAAAATAGGCCACAGACTTTTAGTGTTTGATTTGTGCACTGGCACTCCATCACAGTTGAAAGTCAGTGATATGTTTTCTGGTGATGCAAGAGGTGATAGTTTTTTGTATAAATGTCCATCGTATATATCTTTGATGGAGGCATCCTTCTTCTTGAAACGGTGTTTCAGGTGTTTCCCTAATTGGTGGTCCTCAAGCAGTTTTTTAATTTGGTATTTTAGTGGCAAGTACAACTTTCTGTGCATGCGCTTTTGATGTGTCCTGGTCACAGACTGGGCACTTGACATTAAATGGACCTTCCTGCATGCTTACGTTGCAACTCTCGCACACATAATGTACTTCTAATATGTCTTTCACTGAATCAAATGCTTTGTAGAAAAGGTACTTTGAGCCACTAACCAATTCCCCACCAGGACCAGCACTAAAGTTGATAAGATGCATGATGTGTTCCAAGGCAGTATTTGTTAATCCGTGTTTGAGTTTTAATGCAAGCAGCAGGAGTTCCACCTGTTCTTTTGTTGGTTTATGGTCTAAAGTTGGACTTGTGGGGTCTTCTAGATGTTCCTCTAATGGCTCCCCAGGTGAAGAGCTAGGGCCAGGTATGGGTTGGTTCATCTGTGAATTTAAAACATTGGAATAGCAATCCCAAATTTTGTGGAATTATTTTATGATGATTTACAGTAACTAGTGTGCATGCACATGCACGAACAAAACAAAAAACGCCTAACTTTTATTATTACCTAACTTTTATTATTATTATTATTTTAGCCATTTTAAGCAACTTACTGTGTCATCAGGAGCAGTAGACACCGGGTCATCTTGATTGTCCTTTTGGGTGAGATACCTAAAATAAAAATAAAAATCCTTGATCAAGAAATATGTTGGCCTATATGCGTGTGCATGTGCGTGTTGTCTACTTACTGAGTTGTAGAAGAGGAGCCCACAGCTTCATCACCCATATTTTCAGAAATGTCCCTAACAAAAATGTTGTGGTAATGTTAAAACTCTTCATGCATCACTCAATGTAACAGGATTTATATGACTGATTGATTAAGTCTAAGTAGGTAAATTCCATTCATGAGGTGAAACCTTTAAGACTTTAGATTCAAAACACAAAGTGAAATATTTTCCTGGCTAGAATTACAACTTTAACTGTTTTCTTTAGTTTTTAATAAATACAGTAACAAAACATCTCTTTTTTTCTGGGGTATACAGTGGACATGGAAAGATAAATTTTACCTTTATACAAACATACTTAACATACATTAAGGGAAATGATGCGTTTACATGGTATAGTTAGCTGGCTACTGTAAGAAAGCAAGCTAGCTTCTAGCACGTTTTGTTACAATACTTACTTTCGTTTACGTCTTCTCTTTGTTCTTTCTGGAACGAGTGCTTCGTTGTCAACGAGGTACCGTTTGTAACGTACTGGATCCATATCTATTGCTTTTCTTTAATTGCGTCTTATTTCCTTAACGTTATTTATACTGGCAGGCGTTTCTCCACACCATTCGGCCACTGCAGTGTCCAAGTATGTCTGGCTGCGGACTGTAGCGTGATATCCCTGTCAATATGGAATCTTGGATATGGGCAGAGTTGGATATCACGTCCACAGCCAGAGGCTACTCACAGCGTCGCGTAGATGACGTCATACACATGCGGCATTCGCGCCCAGAGCGGTTTGCGCCGAAAGATAGAGGCTGGGAGTGAAAAGAGATAGATAGATATAAAATGGCGATATCAGAGGTCCGTTATGTCTTACTCGAATGGACTGAGGGTGAGGATAGAGGGGCCCACAGTATTTTGACCCTCGACTGTGTCCGGAATTTTTCTGTTA
This sequence comes from Limnothrissa miodon, assembly GCA_017657215.1. Taxonomy (NCBI): domain Eukaryota; kingdom Metazoa; phylum Chordata; class Actinopteri; order Clupeiformes; family Clupeidae; genus Limnothrissa; species Limnothrissa miodon. Next base: position 12,692 of record JAGFZM010003588.1, read on the forward strand.
AAGATTTTCTTGAAGGGACTGATACCGAGAAGCTAGTGGAATGGCGAAAAGGCCGCAAACCCTGACCGGTGCACCGAGCTAGAATTATCGACGTGGCAAGTACTGTATGTTACACGCTGACTTTAGCTGAAGTTATACCACATTAAATGGTTTTGCTCGCACTTAAAGAAATGTAAATGGATTTTGCTATGTACCTGGCTAGCAATAGCTTAACTTTCTGGCTCATGTTAGCTACCTAATTTGCTAATGTTAGCAAAGTTCAGTAGGGCTCGGGATCATGACATGAAAACTTTGCGGACTCCGCCATTTTGTATGTTGCTGTATAGTGGGGTGTATCAGTGCAACCCACGATCACAAGAGGAAAAAGAATTGCTAATACTATATTTCTGCTTGTCTTCTGCATCTGAATGAATGGATATTACGTTGTGCGCTACAAACATGGCGGCAATATTCCTAGAATGCAAGGCGTGTGCCCGAGCCCTATTGGGACTAATGTTAGATTTGGTAACGTTAAACATGATTAGACAGACGTTTGCAGTTCATGATAACATTTCAATTTTATTGCACCAGAATTTTAAAAAACTCTCCAAATGAAACTGCGTGCAATCGAGATGGAGGAAGAGGACACTCGAGGGCAAACAAAACGTCATCACATCCCAAACTCGAAGTACAGTGATCACCAGACTGGGCAGGCTTCAAAGAAAAAGGTAACTGACTGCATCAATTGGTGCTTTACTTAAAGTTATCGCCCCCTCTCTCTCTTGTTTCCTAATGTGTAGGCATATGTGTAGGTTTGTAATTGTGTCATCTATGATGATTTCATGTGCTTTGTTGACAAGATATATGTGCAAGGTGGTGTAACTTTGGTAAGTTAATAAGAGTTGGGCTAAAGGTCAGTCTATCTCTGTCTCTCAAGGTTGACAATAAAAAGGGAGGGGCTTCCAAATATAAGCACCAGGAGGGTGAGAAGTAGGAAGAGGGTCATGACAGACTTTCAAAGATCAAGGTACACTACCAGTCTACATCTTGTGTGTGTTGTTACATTACATTCATGATGAGTATGCTTTTTATGGGAGATAAGGGAATCTTATTTGTATAGCGCTTTTCACACACAAGTCACACCCAAAGCACTGAAAGGTCATTCGCTCCATGCTGATGGTGGTAAGCTACATTTGTAGCCACAGTTTCCCATGGGTTAGACTGACAGAAGCGAGGCTGCTCACATCTGCACCAACGGACCCTGACCACCAATTCTGATCATGGGACGACCCACTCTCCCATCTGTGCCACTGTCGCCGTTGAATTTCTTTTTCTTTTTACTCTGTTTCTCCCTCTCCCCCCGAAGGTTGGCGTGAAAAAGAGTTCTTCTAAATACAACCACGAGGAGGCGGCGGAGGAGGAGGATGAGGAGGCGGCAACAATGAACAAGGTACACTACCAGTCTGCACCCAGTATGTGTTATTACATTGCAATACGTAAGATTTTTATAATGAAGTGTATTGTTAGTAGCTGTTAGAAGGTACAACACCAGCACAGTAGGTACATTTGTTCTCTTTCTCCCTCCCTCCCAGCGGGCCAGAGAAGAGGAGGAGCGTGTTGGGGATGAAGAGGACATAGTACCACCCTCTAAGAAAAAGGTAGCCTAAATGATGACATCCAGTGTGGTGTATTACATACATACATTACAGGAAATACAAGATGTGGAAGTTTAATGTTTTAAGTAAGGAATAACCATCAGGAGGCTGGACAACCAGTTACATATAGCCAAGTGGAGGGGTTTCTGCCCTAGACTTCTTGCCACCTTCCTCATACACCTCTTGTGACATCCTCCCAGCCAATCAGAATCAACCATTTACAAAAGTTATATAATGATTAGCTGTTCTTCTCTCTGTCTCTTTCTCATAGACAGCTGCTGAATTTAGAAAACACCTGGACGAACAGATGTGGGAGAGAAGGAAACTCGACCAAATGCAAAGAAATTTGCAGAGTTGAGACATGAAGTCCTTTCTCTTAAAAATGAAAATACACGTCTGAAAGACATTATCATCAATCGTAAGCACTTCTAACTTTAATATTTACTAGCAGGGTTTTTTTCTGGAGATGGATATTGCAGTGGCAGAGGTGTATAAACTTAGAAATTTTATGGGCTGAAATACGTTTTTGGCAAAATAAATGCTATGCTGTTAGCTGGTGAGGTAGTGTGGGTGCTCATAAAGCCGTTGATAAGATTCAAATTAGAATTATATTTATTTGTCTCTTTCTGGAGGAATTCATAGAGGGTTAACAAAAGTCATGGCCCAGAGAACATACAGTTAATGAGAATAAATGATGTTTCTTTGCCTTCAACGGCTCAAGAAGGCAATTGGCTCCAGAAAAAAACCCTCAGGAATTTGAATTTGAGAGAAATTGAAAGAAAATTGCGTTCACAACCAGAGCTGAGTTGCGGGGTGCTATTATGATTTAGTGATTGTAATTATTGTTTTCTTTATATAACCTCTTTCTAGAAATCCCTGAAATTTAAAGCGACATTGCCATTATTGCTCAGAGGTAACTTCCTCTGATTTTCATTGTTTTTTAAATTGTTTCTCAAGCAGAGCTGTAGAGACTTGTGGTGATGTGCTGATTTATAGTGTTCATTATTTGATGTATTTGCACTTTAATTTATTGAAGAGAATAACTATTTTTCTTCTATGAACAAGACTGGAAGGACTTCAGAGGAGGAATCTACATCCTCCACAGGAGAAATGCTTCAGGTGAGTATTTTTTATTTTTATTTAGTTTACTTGTTACTCAAACAGAGCTATATGGATTTGTATGATGTTTGCTGATTGCTTTTGCATGTAACTTAAATTTATTGACATGTTTAATGTTTTCCAAGCCCCCTGTAAATAATCTATAGTGCCTTGCTTGGATGAATAAAAATTGATGAGTTTTACTATGTTTCTTTCTTCTCTAAGACTCCAGAGAGGAGGCATTCTCAAACAGGTGTGTGTAACCCTTTTATACCTCAGATTTTTTTTGTACTTATTTTACTTAAGGCTCCAACTGAGCTATAGGGATTTATATGTTGGGATAGTTAGTGGTAATATGTAATTGACTTGCCCCATATGCATAAAATTGTTGAGTTTAACAATGTTTTTTTTTCTCTCTAACAAGACTCCAGCAACAGCTGAGACCTCAGGGAAAACGCAGGTGTACTTAAACTGTGTGCTTTGTTGGAGCAATTTAGTGTTATAACTGACAATCATCCTCTCCTCCTACACCTCTTCACTCCTCTCCACCCACTGTCTTTTCTCCTTCCCTACCCACAGCCTGTCCTCCTCCTTCTCTCCTTTAATAACATTTAGGGCAATGATGAATTTGTTTCATATCTTTATCATTAATCTGCATTTATACAAAAAATCCTATTAACTGTTGGGAAGCTAAGCATAAGAATCAGTATGAAACATGAAAAAGTTTCCAATAAATTAATATTTTGTTGTTGCCAATAAATTAATATTGTGGTGTGAAATTATTTTTCAGATTGAAGTTATAAAGGGCTCTGGGGTGTTTTGCCAGGCAGAAGCGTGGAGAGCAGCCCGCCATGCCACCTCTGCTACTGCCATGGTGCGGAATCTGCTGCTGGGCACCTTCAACTTGGAGACTTTGCTGGAAAGCAACCTGAATGGTACAAAACATGTTCCTAATCTCTTTTGTCCTTGAAAAAAAAACAAGTCAGTCATATTCTGTGGAATAAATTATGTTTGTGTGTGGGCATACCATCGTTTTATTACTTGGCATTTTTGTATTGCCTTGCACCTCAAGAAAACGTGATGTGTGTGTGTGTGTGTGTGTATAAAAAACTCTTGCTTTCTCCACCATTTTACCCCCCTTTCATAATTGTGAAATATTACTTCAAGGTGGAAGGCCAACCAGAGGGGATGGGGAGCAGCTGGTCGCCCTTGACCAAACTAAAAAGGCAGCCATTATTGGTGAGTAAATGCATAATGCGTTGAGAAGGGAAAACAAAACATTTAAAACTTTATAAGTTCACTACTTTAACCATAGTATCAATGTTTATTAGGCATCAATGGAAACTGCATAAGGTAGGGCACCCATTATTGTT
>JAGFZM010003589.1:0-16806 GCA_017657215.1 Limnothrissa miodon
AGGGTTTCACTTGAGGTTTCATTTAGAGACGTAAGCGTTCCAATATTCAATCACGAAATTCAGTAAAAATTGACAGAAGCGTTTATTTGTGCCGTTCTTTCGCTGCTGTGCACAGGTAAATGTGTGTGTTCGGCCACAAGATGGGGGTGCCTCACCGCGGCCTGGGGGCCGGGGCCCACCGACAAGAACGAGCACCTAGGGGCCATGCTAATCTTCTCTGTATTGTTCCAATTTTAGTATATGTCCTGCCGAAGCGAGCACAAATTTGATGTATGATTGCAATGAATATATACCGGGGACATGGGGACATTTCTGTCATGGACGGTTGTCCTGTAATCTTAAGAACTGTTAGTAAGCGGGGAACGTCCACTCTCAAACACTTCCTCCTTTGGTACTTCACCCTGGGGGAGCTCATGGACAAGTGTAGAATGAATGGGGGCCCATGCGTGGAGCTGCACCTGAAGATTCCTATATATATATATATATATATATATATATACTGTATATAAACAAATGCAATAGAGTGTTAAAAACAGAATAGAGAACCGACACAAAGGGCACACACACAGTATTTTCAAACTTGCTTGATTATCAAAAAATATAGCTTGGGTGCAAATCTGATGACGTCACGCGCAGTAAACCAGCTAGTTGCTAGCACTGCCCAACCTGTAAAAAAACAAAAGTGTATGACTCCCAGATTATTCCACTTTTGAATTACAACCCCTATCAATCTCTCTGAAACCACAATAAGACTTGGACTTCGTTGACGATATAAGGAAAACATGTTATATAGCCGTCTAGCTCCATAGACGTCTATTGAGTTTGCACTCGCCCGCGATTGCCCCCTTGGTGAACTGCAGAGAGTGGAGGGGCTCTCCGTAAATGGGCTCTGTTAGTTTTTATATACAGTTTATGGTTAGAAGTCATAGTTTTCGGCTCTGTTGTAAAAGACCTACAGCTGTAACAGGCTCTGCTTTAAGTCATATTGTTCAGCTCTGCTATCATAGACCTATTTTTCTCCGTCGCTAATACGTCCATTTGCAGGGGTTTGTTAACATAGAAAAACGAGGAATCCTGGATATTGTTCACGTGACTCGCTCGGTCGCAGGGGCCAGCTTTTCTAAAAATATAGTGTCTACTCCGCCTTAGGTCAATTTGCTTTTCCTCCTCCACTGACCGCCAGAGGGCACTCGTTACACAAAAATATATTCTACAACCTACTTCACGTCACTGCACTCTGACATACATCAGTTTCAATGCACTCGTTTAAAATATATACCAACCAGTTATAAACGTGTTTAATTTGCCATTGTAAAGTTATGCATTTTGAGGCATTTATATCTTAAATTACGTAGTAAATCATGTCATTGCAGTCATCTCCTTCCTTCAAAAATACAAAACAAAGCTTTTGCATTTTTACACTTTACAGTTAGGCCTATTGTGTAAAAATCTTAAATAATATTTTAGCTGCATAACAATGTCATTGCACGAACAATATTGACCACTAGATGGCGCGGCAGTATTAGGTGAGCTTCTTGGAGCATGCATACTCACCAGACGTGACAAAAGTACTGAAATTCCTTACTCATGTAAAAGTATAGATACTAGAGTTTAAACTATTTTCAGACTTTTTTTAGAAGAAGTTGAAGATTCAAAAGTATTAAAGTACGGGTTTCAAAACTACTTCAAGTATAAAAGTAAAAGTAATCTAAGGGAAAAATGCTATTACGCACAAAAGCTCAGGCTGCATTACAACATCTTATAATATGACTATTATGTTATATTAAAATGTTAATGTTGCTATTTGTGGATGCACTAGACTACTCCTTTCATATACATCAAATATGTCCATTGAAAATGAATGCATTTTAGTACTTAAGACAAACAATAACAATAAATTATAACACTAACAATAACACTTAACAATAAATCAATATAACAATGTACCAAAACAAAATATTTAAGTTTATTTCATTACTGTTTAATACATTCTAAACCTATTAGATATTAAGTCCACATTTATTTGACATTACATTTGTAATTCTGTACTCTTTGTGTTCTAGATACATTAAAGTACTGTATCATCATCACCAACAACCATCTATTCAGGGGAAATTGACTGAGCTTTAAGCTCTTTTTCAGCTATGACCTGATCATAACAATCATCCAACAATAATGAACAAAAAGAAATGTATCAATAACAAAACAAAACCAAAAAGAATGGCATCATGAACAAGTTTACTTGACAAAATTACTTAAAACAACAGCACTATACAGAAGGCCTAAACATATTGGGTATCAGGGTAACACTTTTAGTCTTCTCCAAATGCACTACAGTGCATATTGGTACACTTGAATGTACTATTTTGACATGCCACACACACACATGTAAACAGGCTAGATTCAAGATTAGAGCCAGTACGGTGGCACATGCATACGTACGCATTGAATAATGGGAGATTACAACAACAATGGACTTGTGATCTTTTGGATTCCTTACATCATTTGGATTGAGAAGACTTCCAAAGATTTCTTCAGTGTAGATAACACTGCAGACAATTTCTTTGAAACCATGGAAAAAAGGCAACTGCAACGACTTTTCCATTTCAGTTGGGCTTAAGTTTACAGTTTAATGAAATTCTCTGTACTATGTTGGACTACTATTCCATGCCCAGTTGTACAGTTAACAAAAGCAATGTAATGTAAGCTTATTTTATAACCCAAGGGTTATTACTCTTCCGTGCTTTTCAATAGTGTGCACGCAAGAGGACATTATGGCCAGAGCAATTTGTCTTTTAAAGTCTATCAACCAGACTGAAGTTATTTGACTGAAGTCTGCTCTTTTCTTATGAAAATGCATATGCATTAGTTAGCCTATACTGTCAATAGGGCACTAAATAGACGGCTAAAAAAGTGTTATCCGATCAAATATTATTACCCTAGAGCTAAACTGGCACGTCAAGCTGTCCAAATACAATGAAAAGATTGTTTTTTAATGTTTGCTTCTCAGTCGCATGTGATGTAGCCAGTTCAATTGAGTACATCTTAAGCTAGGGAGAGAAGCGAGGGATAGAGACTGGGCAGACGACTGCATGATGAAACATGCATAAAAAAGTAGTGTAGTATGGGACAGTTTCACCAAAAAGTGACACAGATATACTGGAATTATGTATTGGTATTTTCATGTTGCGGTCTATTGGGAAATATTCCGCATATGAGGTCACCTCCGTCTCCTCAAACTTATACAGCGTCTCATCGGAGCTGTCATTTCCCTAAATGAGCCATGGCAATGTTTCAAATTAGCTTCAAACACTGCACCACGTTACCCATGTGTTAAAGTCAAAACCGTATCTGTCATATATCCAATGCCCACCTCCATTCCTCCCCAGCATTCCGCATTAAACCGTTTTTAGCCGAAGCCTTCATTAACTTTACACTGCTATCTATAGGGGCACAGCTTAGCCTATGCAGCTAAATTGCCATTTTTACATCCTTAAACAAGGTTCAAAGTAATTCATTGGTAGACTTCTGAGGGCCCTGACATTTAAAACGAGACAATGAGAACTTTGAAAGTACACAGGTACTTTATTTACAAGACAGTGAATACAGACAGTACCTTCACGTAATTTTGTGGTCGCCGCCATCTTTAAGTTAAGTTGTTTGTTGGAGCTCTGCAGTCGACTTATCGCATTTACCGTCTCTAGCAGCTAAAAACACTTTCATGCAGAATGCTGGGGGTGAACGGAGGTGGGCATTGGATATATGTTTGTACTCGGTAACATCTTTCAGTACAGTCCAGGTCCAAGTCGCACCGGATTTAATGATCCTTTAAAGAGGGGCTAAGCAACGTTCTGTTTTTCTCTCACGAGCTCCCTCTAAAGACCGCTGTATTGCATTGTATTGCACTGCATTCTATTGGAGGCGGTCCGCGCTGCTGAACATTGCAAGTGCTGTATCTACCGCTATAGGCCACGGTGCACCGTTCGTTTGCCGTGTAATGACTCATTTTAGCATCTTAAACAGTATGAAACGGATTAATTAAATGAAAAATGTTGCATAGTGGGCCTTTAATGCTGCCATAATGCATTCAGTTTAGCTCTAGGATAACAAGTCTGACTGGTTAACCTTACCAACTAATGAAGCTTGGTGGTCAGTCAGGGATATTTTTGTTTTTTGCCATCCCTAGAAGTTTCAGTGTAGGCTACAGTATTATGGCCTACAAGCCTTAAACAAGAGGTTGAATCAGGTAGCCTACATAATTAATTACTTGGAAGCAAGAACTGTCAGTGGTCAGAGAACAAATCCCGCTTTTTGAATTTGTATTGTGAACTTTCTAAGCTCTATAAGGCTAGCAATGAAACGGTCACTGACACTATTATTCGAGCAGAGACTATTTTCACGTCATTGAGAAGAGCAGACGAGCAAATTTGTGATGGACTTCAGATAGCCATGGTAGTAAAGGGGCTACCAGATTCATACAAGCCATTCTTCGTGCACATAACACATACAAACAATGTGCTAATGTTCGGTGAGTTTAAAGCAAAACTAAGAAGTAATGAGAGTACTGAAAAATTTTGGAGAGTTGACGTGAGTAAGGAAGACAATGTCATGAAGACTAGCGGAGCAACAAGAGAGGACGAGGAAAGAAAATGGCCTTGGCTGATATCAAGTGTTACACGTGTGGTAAGAAGGGGCACATGGCAAGGGCATGTCTAGGCTACAGTAAACCCTAAAGAGAAGAGAGGATCGAAGATGGGATGCACTACAGCGAGGAAGGGGACGCAGTGGGGGACAAGGCCGTGACCATGTGAAGAAAGCTGATGGGGAGACAGAGGCAGACTCTACATCTTTCCGTTTCTTCAAAATGAATGACTGCCCTATACAACAAGAAAATAAGAAAGGTCTCATGGTCAACTGTGGCGCCACATTAGTACATGATCAACAATGCCACAAAGTTCAAGACAGTTGACAAGAACTTCAGACCTGATGACCACATGATTGAGCTTGCCGACGGAACAAAGGTAAGCGGGATGGCAAAGATGAGAAGAGACACCGAAGTCTACTTGCAGGACAGCGAGTATGGCAGAATGCAACCGCTGAAAGAGGTTGGAGAACTTTATTTGAGATGTCACGATGCATGCTTTTGGAGAGTAACCTCCCAAAACAATTATGGACATATGATGTACAGACAGCTGCTCAAATTCGCAACAGGTGTTACAATAAGCGGCTAGAACAGACACCTTATCGTGTTTTCACAGGAAAAACACCTAACCTACTGTATCTAACATGAATATATTTGGAATATATTTGGAATATATTGAATGTTACGCATATAAGCAGGACAAGAAAAAGCTACTTAGAAAATCTCGACATTTTATTTCTTGTCACTCCAGTAACCGCATGTAAATAAGAAAGACGTGGATGTCCCTTCTAGTCCCTTCTAACTTCTTCCCCTTAGGACTTTATTGAAAGAACCACAGTAACCTATGCTAAATCCTAACAAAGTAGCATCGCATGTCAGAGCAACTCGGTGCACGCACGGAGACAAGACAGTATGGATCAACTTGTCTAAGTTAGGGTAAGGATATTTCAATATTGAAAATCGGTGGCATCTTGCTTTAAATGTGGTGGAGAGTTGTTCCTAACAGAGTCGCTCTTCCATATGCTATCTAACACTGGGATTATGTTTTCTTGAATGAACTTATAAATTGGAAGTGTTGCCATTAGCGTAGGGTAGCGTAGAATGCATGTTGCATGTAGTCGCAGTTCTGTCTATTTTTATGTTACCTGGCATCATAGGGCGCCTCCTCCAACTCCTGAACAGCCTTCCATTTCTCTTCCACTTGACATCTCTACATGTGACGTGACCTGTAACACCTACACTCCACAACTCAGCCTATTTCATTTCGTGCATAACAAAAAAAAAACATATATGAGCACACATATGAGGTCACATACAGGCACAAGGCTGCATTGCAAAGCCATGAACCGTCAAACTGTGCCACGCACACAAACTGTGACAAACAAAACGAATGTTTATTCATGAACCGTACCACCCCTACTAAATACCCTGTAATTCAAGACTCAGCTACGTAAGAATTACTGTGCGTGTGTGTGTGTGTGCGCGCGTAATAGAGAAGGAGTGTGTATGCAGTAGTAAAAGTCACTGATTAATGTGCATCATAGTTTTCCATGTTCCCTTGGGCTCTTGGCATGGGTCCCCCCTGGTGGGCCAGGCCCTGGAGCTCCAGCCCAAAGCCTTGGCAGGGGCCTCCGGCTGAATCTGTGTCCCAGGAGAGAGCTCCTACTGTGGGAGAAACCCTGAGACTGTTGGGTCGCATTCCCTGCTACCCTGCCTCTCCCCAGTACTATGGGATACATCAGAGATCTGACATGGCTATGAGGTGAGAAGCTGTCACCGCTTCTCAAAGTCAAGGAAGTAGTCTTAATGGCTGCTTACTGTACAGTAATTCAAGGATTCTACATCACTGGACCTCACTAATCACTTTACTTCGAAATTTTATCAAGTACTGAGTCCTACTTTTGTAGATTTTTCGAGGCTTCACTGATGGATCACTGGCATCTTTGCAATACTGACAATCCTCCACTATTCCTAACATTTAGGGGAGATTACGCGCTGTGCTTACACACTTTTCATGAGTCTTTCCACTGCATTTAGACGTCATGTTTGGAGTCCATTGCTGTAAGTAAAAAATATTATTACTCTAGAGTACAGTTGCAGGAGCATTAGTTAATAATGCTATTTAATTAATAGCAGTCTTAGTGTGTGTGATTGCATTTGTGTGTGTGTGCGCGCGCGCGTAAGTATTTTTGGTAACAGTGCCTGTACAGGCGAGCCTTAGCCAAATCTCCGGGTGGGAATGTGGATGGCCAGGTCAGTGCCTCGGCCGCGGAACATTCTTTCACACAAAGGAGAGAGCTCTCTGAGGAGGCCCTGCCACAGCCAAACATGCCAAGAAAGACTGTGAATATCTTGGGAATATCCTGGAAATATCCTGGGTATTGCTGGGCTGGACCACGGACTCATTTAAGAGGCCCGGGGTGTTGGGAACACCTCTGTCTGGCAGCCATGTGGTGAGGCGTGGAGCACTGTGACATCACTTCATTAGCATGCTTACAACAGAGATTATGTAGATGACCTTCTAAACAATCTTTCATCATAAAGGCATGAAATGATAGGTTACATAGGTCTTTTGTTCTAATAAAAGGCATCTTTAATGTTACCATTTGTTTCCTAGGTCTTTATCTTACAGGCCGCACTCTGTGTCCTTCATTGATGATTGTCTGGTTCACACCAAATTTCTCTTTCAACTGGCGTGTCAGATTTCTCTTTCAACAGTCTGACATCGAGCCAATATATAGATGACCATAAACAAACTTGAAATCCTCGGGGAAGCCATTTCAACAAATAATAAACAATCTTTCTGAACGTAAACAAGTATTGTGCCTAATTGTGCATGGGAGGTCTAAGGGAAAAGAATCAGTTCTTTTGTGGTTATGTATTTTTTTATTTTATTTTGCTGGCTTGCTATTTTCAGTGATTTCATTTCCCTCCTTTAAACATGACAGGAATGGACTGTAAGGAGACAGTTCAGCAGACGACTGTGATCCCATTGCCCGAGTATGCAAGGTCAGCCAAATGAGTTATTAGCACTCCCGTCCTATCAAAAGGGCTCAGACATCATTCAGTGCTCTGTAGTTGTCATTTTGATAAGGCCCCAGTGCACTTGCTCATAGACATCCAAATGCGTCATATGCCACCAGTACAAAGAGGTACTGTGAGAACCAGGGACTGGGAAGGGCACAGCACATAGGGGGCATTCTGTGCATATGGTGTATAATCAGGGGTTAATTTGTGCCGGATCCTGCCGGAACAGGATACGGCACCTCATGATTTTTGCCTCCCAGTGTTCCGGGACTTATTTGGGCAGATCCGGCACCTCTCGTGTATAAATATATATAAATAAGGCCACACCAATATAATTAGTTGGTTTTGCCGCTTGAATAAATGAAATAAAATTGAATTCAAATTGAATTCGAACTCACACGAACATAAAAAAACAGTGGCTGATGGCTATGCTGGTGAAAAATGCTGGTGAACTGCTAAGGCCAGTGTTTGCAGTTATTAGAATATTTGATCAAAAGAGAAAAACATCTGACAAGTACATTGAAATTAACGAGGATGAGAACTTTGCGCAGTTGCACTCACGGTGCCGAAAGCAGTCTGCCAACTTGCAGTCTGCCCCCCGTGCATTGTATATGTTCAATTGACTAGTTCAATCGTTATTGGTTTGCCTGATGAAAGACGTGCAGAAAAGAGTCCTGCTAACAAGGACGATAGCTTACATGACATAAATGTAGGCATATGGGTTTACTCCCTCGTTCTGTTTTTTTTTTTTAATTAATAGTCGCCTATTATTTTCTGGTTAGCAGGCCTTTTGAGCAGGGCATACACACACACACACAGACAGACAGATGCACAAACACACACGCAGACTGACTGCCCCCTCATGCCCTCACATACCCAGCTAACACATATACGTTGCCGCGACGTTGCAGTAACGTAAATTCACGACGAAAGTTACTTTGCCGCGACGTAATCGCTGACGTTGCCACAACGTGGAAAGTGAAAGAGGCTGTGAGGTAACCGCGACGTAACTTTCCGACGATGCCAGTCCGTAACAGCGACGTTGTGGCAACCAATTTTTACAGGTTGCCAAAGGGTCGCTTAACGTAACTTTGTTACGTTGCCAGTTTGTGGCCTCAACGTCCTAGCGACGTTGTAGCAACCAAAATACCTAATGACGACCTTTTAGCAACCTTTTTTTCAGGTTGTCATACCATCGATTTGGGCGGACAAATAGTCCTCATTTGCCCTTATAATATGGGGAGATAAAGAACAGACCCCGGGGCTCAGTAAAATACCTTGTACTTGAAATTAGCCTTTATGCATTCATTATTTGCCTCCTTCGGGCTGCTCCCTTCGCTGTTCCTGCAAAATATAAAAGGTGAGATTTTCTTTTTATTTTTATTTAATGTAGGTTACTCAACAGAAAAAGGTTGAAAAAATGTTAAACGTTTGACGGATCGTCGGCCAATCAAATTCGGTTAATGCAAATATTCAAACACAGGCATAAACCTTCTTCCTTGTGGTGTAAATATATTCACTTCTTGTAATACAGGTCATTTACTATTTATAAACAAAACAACCACGGTGTGAACCGGAGAATCAACCTGTAGGTGATAATCTCCGTGAATGGCTTCCATGGCCTCACTACTGATGAGGCTATTTGACTAAGCGCAATTAGCCAGCTAGCCAACCCCATAGACTTCCAGTATAGCTTTAGCCTACAGCTAACAGAAGCTGCCAACTATTTTTGAAATAGTATAAAGCTATAACAATGATGAAAAAGTCTATCACTGCTGGTTAAAACATTGAATGAGAGTTACTGATAATCGTTGATCAGACTCCAATTGATTTTGTAATAATGAAATTATCGTTGTCCATATCATATTCAATTCTATAACTGTCATTTCTTGCTAATGAAAATAGCTAGGCTTACCGGAGCTTCGTGGTGGAAAAACACTAATTCATCCTGGCTTCACGTTGGTTTTTCACCACTTGGTGGATCTTTGGTATAAAAGAAGTAATTAGTATTGAATTTTGATAATTTTTGTAAAGAATTAAGCGATTTCCCTCTTAGAGAGCTAAGCGATTAGACTCTAAGAGAGCTAAGTAATCATCAGAAGCTGCAACCATGGTATTTAGGGAAAATGGTGGAAATGCAACCTGTAGCCAAACTGTTTTCATTATCTGCAAAGAAACTCCCTGGCTGCTCTTTATCATATCTAAAATGATCCCATTGTATGACTCAAACACAAATGCAGACTGTGCCCAGAGGGGACCCCAGTTCCTCACAGTATTGGGCAGATGAAGGCGCAAATGTACATTGAAAGTAACATTATTGATCCCATAAAGGGTCTCCATTTCCTGAACAAACTCTGTTAGCAACCCCTCAGATTCTGATATGTGCAGTGGTGATATATTCTCACTGAGTAGAAGAGAAACCCCCTTTACCAACTTAAACCAGTGCTTCAGATATTTTTCAGGCAAGACCCCTTTCAATTTTGGTATGCTGTAATAAAACAACCACATGTTCCACTCGTGTGCCTTCCAGAACTTTTTTTCTTTCACTGAGCGGGGGACACTGGAAACATTACAGGGGGGGTTAATAGAAGTTAAAATGTCATCAATCTGTTCTGTTGAGCGCCTGATATACCATGGCGATTGGTAGATTTCAGAATGAAACCACAGCGTGGTGATACTTCTTGCTACACCCAGCAACACACTGTGCATATAATCTGGAACACAGCCATCAATGATATTAAAATCAGGTAGACAAGACAAAATACTAGGCCCTTTCACTCCCTTAGTGGGGTTTCCAGCAAGAGCCTCTTCTACCAGATCATCAGTCTGGGAGGGATTCCTCAACTCTGCTCTTTCATAGGGATAAGCCCTTACACGCCCCCTGCGCTTTAACACACTTGTTCCTTTCTGCATACAAAAAGAACACCCAAACTCTCCATTAAACTGTTTAAAGTTCTGAATCATTGGCCGAGCAACTGAATCTGCCACCATGGTAGTAAGCAGTACTTTACTTCTGACAACTTCCCCACTTTCACTTTGCCATATAATACCATTAGAGTACAACTCTATGCATTCATTGACAAATGGTTTCATGTAAGTGTTCATATTTGGTTTGTTTTGACCAAACCACAGGCCACAAAGCATAACATGTTTTGCACGTAGTTGTATTGGCAGTTCATTAACAGTACACAAAATAGGCCACAGACTTTTAGTGTTTGATTTGTGCACTGGCACTCCATCACAGTTGAAAGTCAGTGATATGTTTTCTGGTGATGCAAGAGGTGATAGTTTTTTGTATAAATGTCCATCGTATATATCTTTGATGGAGGCATCCTTCTTCTTGAAACGGTGTTTCAGGTGTTTCCCTAATTGGTGGTCCTCAAGCAGTTTTTTAATTTGGTATTTTAGTGGCAAGTACAACTTTCTGTGCATGCGCTTTTGATGTGTCCTGGTCACAGACTGGGCACTTGACATTAAATGGACCTTCCTGCATGCTTACGTTGCAACTCTCGCACACATAATGTACTTCTAATATGTCTTTCACTGAATCAAATGCTTTGTAGAAAAGGTACTTTGAGCCACTAACCAATTCCCCACCAGGACCAGCACTAAAGTTGATAAGATGCATGATGTGTTCCAAGGCAGTATTTGTTAATCCGTGTTTGAGTTTTAATGCAAGCAGCAGGAGTTCCACCTGTTCTTTTGTTGGTTTATGGTCTAAAGTTGGACTTGTGGGGTCTTCTAGATGTTCCTCTAATGGCTCCCCAGGTGAAGAGCTAGGGCCAGGTATGGGTTGGTTCATCTGTGAATTTAAAACATTGGAATAGCAATCCCAAATTTTGTGGAATTATTTTATGATGATTTACAGTAACTAGTGTGCATGCACATGCACGAACAAAACAAAAAACGCCTAACTTTTATTATTACCTAACTTTTATTATTATTATTATTTTAGCCATTTTAAGCAACTTACTGTGTCATCAGGAGCAGTAGACACCGGGTCATCTTGATTGTCCTTTTGGGTGAGATACCTAAAATAAAAATAAAAATCCTTGATCAAGAAATATGTTGGCCTATATGCGTGTGCATGTGCGTGTTGTCTACTTACTGAGTTGTAGAAGAGGAGCCCACAGCTTCATCACCCATATTTTCAGAAATGTCCCTAACAAAAATGTTGTGGTAATGTTAAAACTCTTCATGCATCACTCAATGTAACAGGATTTATATGACTGATTGATTAAGTCTAAGTAGGTAAATTCCATTCATGAGGTGAAACCTTTAAGACTTTAGATTCAAAACACAAAGTGAAATATTTTCCTGGCTAGAATTACAACTTTAACTGTTTTCTTTAGTTTTTAATAAATACAGTAACAAAACATCTCTTTTTTTCTGGGGTATACAGTGGACATGGAAAGATAAATTTTACCTTTATACAAACATACTTAACATACATTAAGGGAAATGATGCGTTTACATGGTATAGTTAGCTGGCTACTGTAAGAAAGCAAGCTAGCTTCTAGCACGTTTTGTTACAATACTTACTTTCGTTTACGTCTTCTCTTTGTTCTTTCTGGAACGAGTGCTTCGTTGTCAACGAGGTACCGTTTGTAACGTACTGGATCCATATCTATTGCTTTTCTTTAATTGCGTCTTATTTCCTTAACGTTATTTATACTGGCAGGCGTTTCTCCACACCATTCGGCCACTGCAGTGTCCAAGTATGTCTGGCTGCGGACTGTAGCGTGATATCCCTGTCAATATGGAATCTTGGATATGGGCAGAGTTGGATATCACGTCCACAGCCAGAGGCTACTCACAGCGTCGCGTAGATGACGTCATACACATGCGGCATTCGCGCCCAGAGCGGTTTGCGCCGAAAGATAGAGGCTGGGAGTGAAAAGAGATAGATAGATATAAAATGGCGATATCAGAGGTCCGTTATGTCTTACTCGAATGGACTGAGGGTGAGGATAGAGGGGCCCACAGTATTTTGACCCTCGACTGTGTCCGGAATTTTTCTGTTAAAGATTTTCTTGAAGGGACTGATACCGAGAAGCTAGTGGAATGGCGAAAAGGCCGCAAACCCTGACCGGTGCACCGAGCTAGAATTATCGACGTGGCAAGTACTGTATGTTACACGCTGACTTTAGCTGAAGTTATACCACATTAAATGGTTTTGCTCGCACTTAAAGAAATGTAAATGGATTTTGCTATGTACCTGGCTAGCAATAGCTTAACTTTCTGGCTCATGTTAGCTACCTAATTTGCTAATGTTAGCAAAGTTCAGTAGGGCTCGGGATCATGACATGAAAACTTTGCGGACTCCGCCATTTTGTATGTTGCTGTATAGTGGGGTGTATCAGTGCAACCCACGATCACAAGAGGAAAAAGAATTGCTAATACTATATTTCTGCTTGTCTTCTGCATCTGAATGAATGGATATTACGTTGTGCGCTACAAACATGGCGGCAATATTCCTAGAATGCAAGGCGTGTGCCCGAGCCCTATTGGGACTAATGTTAGATTTGGTAACGTTAAACATGATTAGACAGACGTTTGCAGTTCATGATAACATTTCAATTTTATTGCACCAGAATTTTAAAAAACTCTCCAAATGAAACTGCGTGCAATCGAGATGGAGGAAGAGGACACTCGAGGGCAAACAAAACGTCATCACATCCCAAACTCGAAGTACAGTGATCACCAGACTGGGCAGGCTTCAAAGAAAAAGGTAACTGACTGCATCAATTGGTGCTTTACTTAAAGTTATCGCCCCCTCTCTCTCTTGTTTCCTAATGTGTAGGCATATGTGTAGGTTTGTAATTGTGTCATCTATGATGATTTCATGTGCTTTGTTGACAAGATATATGTGCAAGGTGGTGTAACTTTGGTAAGTTAATAAGAGTTGGGCTAAAGGTCAGTCTATCTCTGTCTCTCAAGGTTGACAATAAAAAGGGAGGGGCTTCCAAATATAAGCACCAGGAGGGTGAGAAGTAGGAAGAGGGTCATGACAGACTTTCAAAGATCAAGGTACACTACCAGTCTACATCTTGTGTGTGTTGTTACATTACATTCATGATGAGTATGCTTTTTATGGGAGATAAGGGAATCTTATTTGTATAGCGCTTTTCACACACAAGTCACACCCAAAGCACTGAAAGGTCATTCGCTCCATGCTGATGGTGGTAAGCTACATTTGTAGCCACAGTTTCCCATGGGTTAGACTGACAGAAGCGAGGCTGCTCACATCTGCACCAACGGACCCTGACCACCAATTCTGATCATGGGACGACCCACTCTCCCATCTGTGCCACTGTCGCCGTTGAATTTCTTTTTCTTTTTACTCTGTTTCTCCCTCTCCCCCCGAAGGTTGGCGTGAAAAAGAGTTCTTCTAAATACAACCACGAGGAGGCGGCGGAGGAGGAGGATGAGGAGGCGGCAACAATGAACAAGGTACACTACCAGTCTGCACCCAGTATGTGTTATTACATTGCAATACGTAAGATTTTTATAATGAAGTGTATTGTTAGTAGCTGTTAGAAGGTACAACACCAGCACAGTAGGTACATTTGTTCTCTTTCTCCCTCCCTCCCAGCGGGCCAGAGAAGAGGAGGAGCGTGTTGGGGATGAAGAGGACATAGTACCACCCTCTAAGAAAAAGGTAGCCTAAATGATGACATCCAGTGTGGTGTATTACATACATACATTACAGGAAATACAAGATGTGGAAGTTTAATGTTTTAAGTAAGGAATAACCATCAGGAGGCTGGACAACCAGTTACATATAGCCAAGTGGAGGGGTTTCTGCCCTAGACTTCTTGCCACCTTCCTCATACACCTCTTGTGACATCCTCCCAGCCAATCAGAATCAACCATTTACAAAAGTTATATAATGATTAGCTGTTCTTCTCTCTGTCTCTTTCTCATAGACAGCTGCTGAATTTAGAAAACACCTGGACGAACAGATGTGGGAGAGAAGGAAACTCGACCAAATGCAAAGAAATTTGCAGGAGTTGAGACATGAAGTCCTTTCTCTTAAAAATGAAAATACACGTCTGAAAGACATTATCATCAATCGTAAGCACTTCTAACTTTAATATTTACTAGCAGGGTTTTTTTCTGGAGATGGATATTGCAGTGGCAGAGGTGTATAAACTTAGAAATTTTATGGGCTGAAATACGTTTTTGGCAAAATAAATGCTATGCTGTTAGCTGGTGAGGTAGTGTGGGTGCTCATAAAGCCGTTGATAAGATTCAAATTAGAATTATATTTATTTGTCTCTTTCTGGAGGAATTCATAGAGGGTTAACAAAAGTCATGGCCCAGAGAACATACAGTTAATGAGAATAAATGATGTTTCTTTGCCTTCAACGGCTCAAGAAGGCAATTGGCTCCAGAAAAAAACCCTCAGGAATTTGAATTTGAGAGAAATTGAAAGAAAATTGCGTTCACAACCAGAGCTGAGTTGCGGGGTGCTATTATGATTTAGTGATTGTAATTATTGTTTTCTTTATATAACCTCTTTCTAGAAATCCCTGAAATTTAAAGCGACATTGCCATTATTGCTCAGAGGTAACTTCCTCTGATTTTCATTGTTTTTTAAATTGTTTCTCAAGCAGAGCTGTAGAGACTTGTGGTGATGTGCTGATTTATAGTGTTCATTATTTGATGTATTTGCACTTTAATTTATTGAAGAGAATAACTATTTTTCTTCTATGAACAAGACTGGAAGGACTTCAGAGGAGGAATCTACATCCTCCACAGGAGAAATGCTTCAGGTGAGTATTTTTTATTTTTATTTAGTTTACTTGTTACTCAAACAGAGCTATATGGATTTGTATGATGTTTGCTGATTGCTTTTGCATGTAACTTAAATTTATTGACATGTTTAATGTTTTCCAAGCCCCCTGTAAATAATCTATAGTGCCTTGCTTGGATGAATAAAAATTGATGAGTTTTACTATGTTTCTTTCTTCTCTAAGACTCCAGAGAGGAGGCATTCTCAAGAGACACCACAGGTGTGTGTAACCCTTTTATACCTCAGATTTTTTTTGTACTTATTTTACTTAAGGCTCCAACTGAGCTATAGGGATTTATATGTTGGGATAGTTAGTGGTAATATGTAATTGACTTGCCCCATATGCATAAAATTGTTGAGTTTAACAATGTTTTTTTTTCTCTCTAACAAGACTCCAGCAACAGCTGAGACCTCAGGGAAAACGCAGGTGTACTTAAACTGTGTGCTTTGTTGGAGCAATTTAGTGTTATAACTGACAATCATCCTCTCCTCCTACACCTCTTCACTCCTCTCCACCCACTGTCTTTTCTCCTTCCCTACCCACAGCCTGTCCTCCTCCTTCTCTCCTTTAATAACATTTAGGGCAATGATGAATTTGTTTCATATCTTTATCATTAATCTGCATTTATACAAAAAATCCTATTAACTGTTGGGAAGCTAAGCATAAGAATCAGTATGAAACATGAAAAAGTTTCCAATAAATTAATATTTTGTTGTTGCCAATAAATTAATATTGTGGTGTGAAATTATTTTTCAGATTGAAGTTATAAAGGGCTCTGGGGTGTTTTGCCAGGCAGAAGCGTGGAGAGCAGCCCGCCATGCCACCTCTGCTACTGCCATGGTGCGGAATCTGCTGCTGGGCACCTTCAACTTGGAGACTTTGCTGGAAAGCAACCTGAATGGTACAAAACATGTTCCTAATCTCTTTTGTCCTTGAAAAAAAAAACAAGTCAGTCATATTCTGTGGAATAAATTATGTTTGTGTGTGGGCATACCATCGTTTTATTACTTGGCATTTTTGTATTGCCTTGCACCTCAAGAAAACGTGATGTGTGTGTGTGTGTGTGTATAAAAAACTCTTGCTTTCTCCACCATTTTACCCCCCTTTCATAATTGTGAAATATTACTTCAAGGTGGAAGGCCAACCAGAGGGGATGGGGAGCAGCTGGTCGCCCTTGACCAAACTAAAAAGGCAGCCATTATTGGTGAGTAAATGCATAATGCGTTGAGAAGGGAAAACAAAACATTTAAAACTTTATAAGTTCACTACTTTAACCATAGTATCAATGTTTATTAGGCATCAATGGAAACTGCATAAGGTAGGGCACCCATTATTGTT